>SKCR01041831.1:0-142364 GCA_019454045.1 Zanthoxylum bungeanum | reverse complement strand
AATGTCTTTTTCATATAGTGATGCTATGGGTCACAATTTTCCAACACTAAGATCACAGTATGAGATACTAGCTTATAGAGCCTATTGTAGACTCAAGTAAGCTTTCCGGAAATTTATGTTTTCAAATTTTGATAACAGTCAGATTGTCTGATTTTATCAAAACATAGAGATACGTATATGATAGTAGGGTCAGTGGGAGCGTATATTTTCTAAGGTTATATATCCTAACGACATTATCATTATTAAAGTAATAATGAGATGTTTGTATAGTAAAACGTTTACTTAAGTCTTCTTTTCTCCGTGTAAGCAGTGAGAGTAGTCTCTGTTATATTTGATATAAAGTTTTTATATATGATATAAAACTAAAAGACTTGTGAGAAACTCTCATTAGTCGTGCATTAGATATGATCTAATAAATGACACAACAAAACTATATGTATGACAATTAGTATAACTGTTTGACAGTTAATGTGTCTCTTGTATATAATATTCATCTTTCGTAAATGATGATTCATTTGTCGAAGTAGAGACTGATTCGAATGTCTAGTCAATCTTATGCATTATAGGATAATGGCATAATGAATACTATATTATGTATGATTAAAAATATCAATTTAATTGTAATTGTTACGAGTTATTTTGATATGTTGCATACCATATGATGGACCTTGAAACATGTTCTTTGTTATCTTACAAATACTAAGAACGAGTTTCTTATTCATGGAGAATTTAGTCTGCAACTATAAGGTCGGATTAGTTTTGATCCTAATTATGACATTAGATGGTCTATATCATATAAAGTCAGAAAAGATGCAGTGGGAGTGTCACCATTGATTCTACTGTATTAGTGGAATCAATTGCAACTTATGAAGTATTGACTTATGAAGTATTGACTTATGAAGTTGCATAGTGACCTTGTAGAATAGAAGTTTTCATATTAGTGTAGTGCTTGCGATTGTCTCATAGTATTTGGATTTGATCTCTAAATACATAGACAACTCAGTATCTATAGCACAATACTGATATAGCGTCTGAGTCATATTGATGTGGAATTTGGATTTTACAAAATATGAATGATGATGGCTAAGGAAAACGATTGAGTTTGTTAAATGGACTCAATTTGTTAAAGCGGGCTTACTTGTTGTTGCCTACCTCTTGAGTGTTAGGTGAACTCTTGAGGGCTATGACTATGTGATATACATTGAGATGTGTATATGATACCGTAGATTGGCACTATAGCAAGTGGGATAAATTGTTAGGGTTGGTGCTCGGAGTGCCAGTCCGGATCGTATTTATGTCCGATTCATGAATACCAGTAATTCCATTTTCCATAATATTACTTATTTAATGGTAGCACCTCTTGTCTTTTATACACATATTCGATCTAATTACGATTAGATTGAAACTAAATCTGGTTTAGTGATACGTGTATATTAGACAAATACCCTAGGATTTATAACGTAGTGCACAGTTACAACGTAGTTTGTAATTGACATTGGGAAGCGTCACTATAAGTTGTATATCCTTAAATAAAGTTCTTGGTCAAGATTTACTAAGACGGGTCGGTTAGTAAAATCCGCTAAGATCAGTACATGTCGTATATTGTGACTTGGTCTGATGGTTTATCCCAATGAGCCATGAGTCTCGAGAAACTTGTATAGATATGTAGGTGTTTATTTGATAAATACTGAACGACTCACTGAAGATTTCCTAATAGATGGTACACCAACATCAATAGGAATCTTCTCGAGTTGAGCGAGCATAGTGGTCCTTCGACTTTAGATACCACTGTGGATATATGAGTTATCCTCCACACTTTGATGGCAGTCACGTCACCGATCTATTCATGATCAGACCTCCGCCTGTTCGTTGGGTGTGGACTAATGCTCATGATATCCTGTGCATATCAAGATAGAATCTGTCAGTCCTGTGTACAGGGCAAAGGCATCTTGCACGTGTTTACAATCTAGTAAATCCATGGCCATGGTATAACTTTAGAAATCAGTTCTGAGTGTTATTTAGAGATCGTAAGTTGAAAGTCGACTATATTATACCAAAATGATTTGACGTTATTATCTATATCCCAGGTATAATATGGATAGCCTATGATGGCGGGATTATACATATGCAATGACCTCGACTTGCATAGTTTAGCGAGATTATTCGTGGTCGTCATAATTCATGACTGGGTGAATTATGGACACAAAATTTAATTTCGTGATGGATAAACCTAAACTTAGAGAGTCCCACAATATGAAGTGTACTCGTTGATCACTTGGGCAACGCGTTATGAATAATACAGATTATTCATAATACTTCATCGGATTAAATGAGTTAATTCGAATCGTTTAATCGGTTAAACGATAACACATGCATTAGGGAATTTTAGTCATTTAAAAATTATTGTGTATTTGTATTTGATACATAATTCGATTAGATACACATTAATTAAGTGTCAAATGAGACTTTGATACATGTTATTAATATATGTATTTGTTATTTAATGTAAACAAAAATACATATATAATAATAATTATATTAATTAATTATTTAGATATTTAATTGTTAAATATTTGAATAATTAAATAATATTCATATTTCATAAATGTTGTAATATATGTTTAATTATTATTGGAACACATGGCATAATTAAATTAAACTTAATGTGTGCAATTATGATTGGTTAACATATATTTTTAATTGGATTAATTTTTTATAAATGACCAAAATGGCCCTCCTTAGTCAGTCATCATCCTCTTTATCATGTATCCAAAAAAAAACTCTCAAAACTGTTTTGATGATTCAACAAAGAAAATGATGAAAATCAAAAAAATAAACTTTAGGAAATTGGAGAATTAGAGGTAATATTCAATATCCCTAGGCTTGAAAGTATGATTCTTGTTCTTGATCTTCTAGATAGACTCTAGGGTTTCTTCTTTTCTTGTGAATTTGGGTGTTTTGGATTTGGAAGATGAATTGGAGGATTTGAGCATGTGTGAAGTAGATTTGGATGATATTATTGTAATTATTATCCAATTTTATCATTAGATGATATGTTGCCATTCTAGAGTGTTATGACCACTTTTGTAATGCCTAGAATTATTCTTGGGTGCTTCATGTGTGGTGACTTTGATTGGTGTTTTGATTAATTGGATTAATCTTGAAAAATTGAATTTAAAGCATGAAAAATAAGCATTTTTGGTTTCTGGATCAGTTTTGAAAAATCTGGGTTTATGTTGATGAATTTGATGTCATATAAATGTATTGGATGTGTTTTGGGTGCTGGAAAAATTGCCGGAAATTGTTTCGGAGTTGAAATAAGCGAAAACGGTGAAAAACGGCCTTACCGAGTGACTTTTGATCCAACTGGGTGACGGCTATCCAAATAGTGAATTTGTCACTGTTCAGGAAGCCCATGAATTGCCCTAATACTATTGGGGCTGACATGGGCAGTCCCCATAAGTGTTGGGTGGTCCGTTCGGTCAAAAACGCATTTTGTGCCATTTTACGGAAAAATAATTTCGTAAAATATTTCGCGACGTTTCTTAGTTATTTATATCGTTATTTGATATCGAATAAATATGTTTAGGTGAAATATGAATGAATTATTCATATTGGATATTGAATAACTCATTCGTTAATTTTAAAATTTTAAAATTACGATTTCGCCCGAACCGCACTTCTGCCGCGCCTTTCGCCCAAAACCCCAACACAAGGTTATGTGTAGTTAAGTGAAATGACCATCGCAGGTATGACTTTTGTTATTATCATGATACGAAGTAAGAGGTTTAATGATATTAATGTCTGTACGTATGTAGTGACGTGTTTGATAAGCTTAATATCTATGTGTATGTATGAATGTACGTAAAGGTATGAATGTGTAACGATATGAAATTGTATATGTGAATGAATATGAAAATGTGTAAGTATATGAGTATGTATTCGTATATGCATATTATGTTAAGATATATATAGGTCGAATATGTTTATTTGGTAAGGATACTATATTAAAAGTTTATAGATAGAAATTTGGAAAATGAATATGATCGAACGTTAAATGAAGAGATATGAGGACTGTGTAGGATATGAGATTTGATTTCGTAATGAGGTGTATATTCGTAAGTTTGAAGTATATGTAAGTATATGAGTATTTGAATGATGTTTGGATTGTTTGTCGTGTATGTGGTTATTTTATAAGAAATCATGTGATGAGTTTATGTTATATGGTGAGTGAGCCTGTTTGTATGTTTGGTTTGATGATGTGATCTTTGATGTATTGATTGTTGTGTGTGCTTCTTAGTTGGTTGCGTGATGATTATAGATATGTATGAGTGTGTGTATGTGTGTGATGGAACTCGTCATATGTATGGGTTATGTATGCTTATGTGTGATGAATGAATTATTTGAAACCGATGTAAATATCAGAGGTTATAGAGCGTGTTTGCTAAGTTATATTGATATGTACGCATGGGTGTAAAGGTTCTGAAATTGTATTTGCATGTATATAAAAAAAAAAGTGTGCTACTGTATGTGTGAATGTATTTGAAACCCAAGTGTTAAGCTATTGTAAGGTTATCATGGATTAAAGAAGGTTAGGAAAAGATTGTGTTGATATTGAAGAAAGAGGTTTTAGTTTTACAGATAGTTTGTAACTGAACAGAAGAAAGGTTGTTAGATTTACCGATTTGATGATATTTCAAAAATATTTACTGTGATAAGTATTAATATGTGACTCTATGTTTCAACATTAAAATGGTTTCGATGTTATGTGATGTACTTTGGGATTTTGAATCAATGTTTCGTGTGCTTTAAATCTCTAGCCACTACATTAACAATATGTAAATATGAAAATTTGATATGGGTAAAGTATAAGGGATAATAGAATGTTGATAATTCTAAGACTTATAATAACTTGAAAGCTCTGAAACATTTCTAATGTGATTACTTTGTACGTTTTGTTTATAATGCTTGCATGGTTACTTATTGAGTTCTTATAACTCACACCAAATCAGTTTGCTAGTTTTACAGGTTGACTTCCAGATTGGTCAACCATGATAAATTTGGAAGTCATGCTCGAGACGCGGAGAACCCAAGCAGCAGTCGCCCTCGCAAGTGTCATGGGATAAGTTATAGAGGTTTAAGTGTAGAATATTTTGGTTATTGTTTTGTTAGTCGTGCTGAGCACGTGGTTTGTATATATATTAAGTAAATGTTTTGATTGATGACGATGTGGGCGGAGCCCTTATGATATGATTCTGCTGATATTTGTGTGGACCTGAGGTCCTTTTATTTGTTTGGAGTATTATTGGATTGCATTTGATGCTGGACTGCGATCCAGGTTATCCAGTTTTTGGATACATCATGCCGAATTTTCAGTAAATTTATAGGCTTATAGAGATTGATCAATCCTGTCTCCTACCGGTTGCATCCTGCTTCTGGCGGGGTGTTACACTAAAAGAGTTGGGATCATTTCGAAACCAACAAAAGATATAGTCTTTACTATAATAAAGGCTGATGAATTAATCGATCAACTGTCAGCTTATGAACTAAGATTCCACCTGATTCTTTCCAAGTTGGACTAATCAAATAATGATCGTGGCTATAAGCGTAGAGTGAACTAGAATCTTAATTTGTAACATTTTTTTTCTTTTTAATAGTAGTGTTGTAGATTCAATTGTCATTTCCACACTAAGCAGTGGATGTCTTCTAAACTCTATTTTTTTTTATTCAGACATTGAGGATAATGTCTCAAATTGATTGGGGGAGAAGATAGTTGACTAAAGTTTTTTGTTTTTGTGTTGTTGTTTTGTTATTTTTTATAAAAAAAATTAATTTTCTATTGTTTTGTGTGTAAAAAAATATTTTTTTGGTGTTGTTATAAAAAAAAATTATATACAAACCAACAATAATTTTTTAACTAACTATGTGAAATTATTGCCCAAGGATATCTTAGTTTGTTTCTGTTGGGGTTTTATCATCAGGCGGTCGAGCGGAAGAAGCGTGGTCCGGCGAAATCGTAGTTTCAAATTTTTAAACTTACGAATAAATTATTTAATATCCAATATTAAAAATTCATTCATATTTCACCAAAACATATTTATTCGATATCAAATAACAAAATAAATAATATAGAAACACCGTGAAACTTTTATGAAAATATTTTCCGTAAAATAGCATAAAATGCGTTTCCGACCAAACCGACCGACCAATGCACATGGGGGCTGCCCAGGTCAGCCCCAAAAATATTTGGACAGTTTGTGGGCTGCCCGAACAGTGACCAACTCACTGTTTGGACAACCGTTACCTGATAACACCATTTTTCGCCATTTTCGCTTATTTTCACTCCGAAACAATTTCTGGTAATTATTTTTCTTAGGAATTTAAAAGAAACCAATTTATTCTAATTACTCAATAAATAAAAAATGATTTTTTATCCAAAAATCTGATTTTTCTCTATTTTCCGTGAGACCCCAAAACTTTGCATTTTGATAATTTTAGTCCTAATTTGTCAAATACAAATTTAAGTGATTCCAAATCACTACCAAAATGATTTATACATTTCTTATACATGGACATACAAATTGTAACTCAAAACCAATAATTTCCCTAAATTGCCGAGAGTTGCTACAACTTTCCAAATTTTACATTTTGGTCCAAAATTGTTCAAAACAACATTAGATGATATCCAATCAATACCAAATTAAATGTACATCATATATACATCATTATACAACACATATATGAAAATCCCCAATTTTGGTTTAGTTTAAGAACCTTAATTTCTCAAATTAGTCTAATTAATAAAATTAAACAAATTCAATACTTTAATTTAATCTCTACAACACCAAACAAGTCTCACCACTTTGAAACAACTCAAGAACAATTATAGGTCATCAATGAGTGACCTAACAACTATAGAATGACAACAAGATCATCAAATGATCAAAAGAAAGCTTATACACCATTTATAAGCTTACTTTATTAAACATATATGCATACATCTTTCTTTCATGCTTCCAACCATCAAAACACAAACATAAGAGAGTAGAAACACTTAAGAACTACACATGTTGTAGCCAAGATTAAAAGGAATAATTTTCATTCTAATAGAAAGTTGGAAAAACTTACTTAAATACAAGCTTTCTTCATTTTTATTCTTAGTTTCTTTTCTTTTTCTCTTAACACTTTTGTTTTAGTTTTTGGTGGCTTAAAAAAGTGTGAAGCAAATGAAAAAAACCTTAAATATTAGGTCAAGGTGGCCGAATTTGGTGTAGGAAAAAGATTAGATATTTTGTTAATTTTTCAAACAAATATCTAACAAGCCAAATGCCATTTGAATTCATTTTTCTTTAATGTAAAGTCAACAATTTACACTAAGTAATCATTTCCAAACTTTATCATAATGGTAGATATTTATATTTTAATTACTTTAATCATTTAACAATTAAATAATTAATTAATTAATTAATTAATTAAATTCAAATATCTCAAATATATGTATTATATTTACTTTAAATATCTCAAATACATATATTAATGATATATGTCAAATATCATAATTTGACATTTAATTATTGTGTATTTAATTAAATCAAATATTAAATATAAATACACATTAATTAAGAAATGACCAAAATGTCCATTTGCATGTATCTTTCGTTTAACCGTTAAATGATTTATAAATAATCAGTATTATTCATAAAAGTTGTCCTAGTGCTCTACAAGTATATTTCATTAGTGAGACTCTCTAGGTTCAGGCATATCCGTCATAAAATCCAATTTCGTGTCCATAATTTACCAACCCATAAATTATGACAACCACAGATAAACTCGTTGAACCATACAAGTCGAGGTCATCACATATATATAATCCATTTGTCACATGTATTCAGATTATTCCAGAGATATAGATATTAACGTCAAATCTGTATAGGTATAATCTCATCGATGATTCTATTAGCAATCTTATAATAACAATTAGAACTCATTTCTATAGTGTACCACAGATCCATGGATTTAACGGATTGCTAATCATATAATGAATAGATATGCCATGTACACAAGACTGATAGATCATATCTTGATACACACAGGATATCATGAGTATGAGTCCACACCCAACGAACAGGTGGAGGTCTGATCTCAATAGATTGGTGACATGACTTCCATCTAAGTATGGAGGATAACTCATATATCCACAATGGTATCTCAAGTCAAAGAATCATTATGCTAATCAACCCGAGAAGATTCATATTGACATTGGTGTACCATCTATTTGGTAATCTTCGGTGAGTCGTTCAGTGTTTATCAAATAAACACCTACACGTCTATACGAGTCTCCCAAGACTCATGGTTCATTAGGATAAACCATCGGACCAAGTCACGATATACGATATGTACTGGTCTCAGTGGATTTTACTAACCGACCCGTGTTAGTAAATCTTGACTAGGAACTTAATTTGATAATGTATTTCTAGTAGTGACACTTCCCAAAGTCAATTACAAGCTACGTTATAATTGCGCACTATATTATATATTATCGGGTCTTTGTCTAATATATATATATCACTAAACATGATTTGGTTTCAATCTAATGAATTAGATCGTATATATATAATCAAAGACAAAAGGTGCTACCATAAATAAGTAATATTATGGAAAAATTTATTGCTCGTATTCATGAATCAGACATAAATACGATCCGGATTGGCACTCCGAGCACCAACCCTAACAGTTTCGTAACAAGTTATTTTTGTTCATTTCTTTTTTAATCTTTCAAATTTGTGAATTCTCCATAATATTTTTTCCATATGCTCATTTGACATATGATTGTGGGTTGTAAGTGAAAATTTTATAATATTTTGTTCTCTACTTTATTGGAGGTAGCACCTAAAGACATTGGAATTTGTGTTCTACAATTAAAAAAAAACCATGCTTTCCTCAACAAGCAGTGATTGTTCGCATAAAATGATAGAACATGAGTTGGTTAAAAAATGATAGTAACAATCAAATTCTTACTTAGTAACCGGACATCTTGCCTAAACAAGAAATGATTGGTCGCGTAAAATGGTGAAGCTTTGAGTTGGTTTAAAAAATGAGTAAATAAATTCATTTTCGTAGACTCTCTAACTCGAGCAATTAAGTCTGTATGAGTGTTTTAACACATAGTTCCCTAAGACTAATTGGTCTAGGAGTCACTGACCCAAAGCTCATTGCGTGGGTTAAGAAGAAAACATAAGGAAATCAAACATTTTTTTTGACATCTGAGATTTGAGCAATTATGTTTGGATAAGAATTTATCTTTTAAGTTTTTGCTTAAATTACTATGGACTAATAATAAGCTGGTTGAGGGTGTGATGCATTAAAAAGTGTATATTTTAAAAAAAAAAGAAATAATCATTTTACACTTATAGTTTCATTAATTCTCTTAACTTAGCACATTTCTGAAATAATAATTAAATTTATGTTTTATATTTTTTTTTTTGTGATTTTTAATTCTTGTGTAGAAAAAATATTGTTTTGGATGTTCCATAAGAAAATAGATATGAAATCTAGATTATGAAGGCCTGGAAGCCCAAAGAAGCTTGAAATTTGAGTGTGAATAGAATATAAAAGGATTGACCTCGTTTGATTCACTATTTGATGAGCTTATCCTAGAACTAGCCACACAAGATAAAAATTATTTAAGAAAAAGTCATCAACCTTTTGATGGATGACATTATTAAGCAATTGCATTTTACAATTATAATAATGTAATTGCAAATAAGAGGTTGTAACATCTGGTAATCCTGGCGACATGTACATTATCAGAGGCCAACATTTGTTAACTTTTGAATGACATAATATTTGATATAAATCATATTCAAACAAATGCATTCTCATAAAATAACTTTTGGGACATTCGGTAAATTTCTTGCAGTTCCGATGCGGTACTTAGCTTGCGTCCCATCCTGAGCAGCCCTTTGTAATTAGGGTGAAACTTTTTCATACAAACTCTGATTGTTATGAAATTTATATTCTCGGAAAGCTAACCGAGAGCTACAAGTTCACTTTAGATATTTTCTCAAATTAGAAACCGAAACGGGTTAAAAACCTAGAATTTCATGGCTGCTATAGTAGATTTCGGGTGAAGTCTAGAAAATGGGTGATGTGACACACTCTTGGCCACCCATTTGACTACAAAAATCATCCCCCTTCTTCTATAAATAGACCACTATTCATTCACCTCTTTTAGGAGGCCAAAATCGTGAGTCTTGATTGGCAAAGAAGCTCTCCAATTTTCTTCATTTCTCATGGAAAAGTTTGAAGCAAAAGTGATGAAATTTCAAGATCTCTTGGTCAAGTAAGCTTCTTTTTCTTATCTCTTATTCTTAACTTGGAACATGGGCATCTATTCTCCATTTAGTTTTTCATGCTTAGAAACCCTATGATTTGGGGCTTTGTTGATTAAGAAGGTTGGGCAAGAAATTGAGTCATAAGGCACGTTTATGAAGTTGTTTATAATGAATTATGCCAAGTGTGGTGAAAATAAAGTTAAGATGAAAAATGTATATGAGGGCTGAATTTATTAGCTTTTGGAAGAAATATTTTTTGATGCTTTGATGGTAATTTGTTGGGTTAATGCACTATGAGATAATATAACATGGATTAATGTATTTGAGAGCTGATAACTCAATAGATAAAGGTTAGAGCCATTGTTCAATTTTTATATTATGGATGAATTTGGAAATTATATTTGGTGATGGTTGCGGATTGAGAATGGCCCTTGTATATGGATATTGAAGTTTAATGGATTGCCTATGTGGATGTGTGTGTGAAAGTGGGGATTGCATTGGGCATGGTTAATGTAAGAGTGGAAAATTGACCCTGATTTTAGGCCAGTGTCGCGACACATCCTGAAGAGTTGCTCTCTGTTTCATTTTAT
This sequence comes from Zanthoxylum bungeanum, assembly GCA_019454045.1. NCBI lineage: Eukaryota > Viridiplantae > Streptophyta > Magnoliopsida > Sapindales > Rutaceae > Zanthoxylum > Zanthoxylum bungeanum. The sequence goes on along the minus strand of SKCR01041831.1, from coordinate 131,440 downwards.
CGAGCTCGCGTCGCGACGCCAACAAGTTTGCGTCGCGACGCCGATTCAAAATGATCACTACCCAGTTCTGGTTCGAGAGCGTCGCAACGCCAAGGTTTTTGTGTCACGACGCGAGGTTAGTTTTCAAAATCAATTTATTCATTCCAAATTCATCCTAGAACGTTACAGACCATCCCATGAGTCTCGTATCAGTTGGTACACACGCATTGTATCATGCCACAAGCATAATATGTCATATAGTGATAATAATCCTGAATACATATCCTACGATCTAAATTTTGACCAAGTTTCTCAATTAGAAATGATCGGTAGGAAACGCAATCTTCTTCGATTAAAAGAAGTAGTGACGGTTAGACTCCAAAACAGTGAGTGGACAATTTTTCCTTTAAAATGATTTTTATTTAGTTAATTTTTTGTAACAGACTTATTTTCTCGCATTTAGGGCGTTAGCCAAATTCCCTTTTAAGTTATACTTTGATTATGCATATTCTGAGAAATGATTTAAAAGAAAGATATTTTTAAAGCATGATTTTGTGTTTACGAGGCATGAGGGAAAAACCCACCTCAGTATGTAACTTGCTACAGTTTGGAATTGACGGACAGCACATGTGCACATGTAGAGGAATGGGGAGAGGGCAATACGTAACGCCCCCAAATCCTAGTTCAGGACTAGGGTGTTGGGAAGCGGCCGCGAGTGCGCAACGGAAAAATAAATAATTAAAATTATGATGCCGCTTTCCTTTTGCCCAAGACCCATATGTTTTGATTATTCTACAAGCCTAGACATGTTATTATACATTCTAAGCATAAAACTCATAAAACATGCAAAGAACATAAACCTAAACATGCTAACTGTCATAAGAACTCTAATTAAAATAAAGAAAGAAAAAGACTTACTTGAATCGTAGACTCATCCAGTCTTCCCTCCAATCTACAAGATTTTTCTCGAACTCAGCAAGCTCTTCCACGTTCCAAAGAGCCACCCAAGTGTGTGGCCTCCAAAGATGTACACACCAAATCCAAAACTCAACGGCAAGACTACGCCTTGAGTGCACGGGTATTTTGCCCTTGGTGCTAGCCTAGGCAAATACCTCAAAACTTTTAACTATAGGTTCCTCTAGTCAATTAGACTTAAGGATCCTGAAAATCAGTGGCTTACTCTTAAAACTTTAGAGTTGCTCACTTATATAAACCCAAGATTTGAAAGGTTTGGTGCAAAAATTTGTGAAGAATTCTTTGGGTTTATATAGTGCTCCAAAGACAACAAAATTAATTAAGAATCTGATGTGGGATAAAAGCCAATTTAATCTTAGCCATTGGATCTTAATTTAGTGGTTTAATGAGATTATAAAACCCTAATAAGAGTTTAGGCCGAATTGGAATTCAAAACAAATAACAAAATTAAATTAAAAAATTTTACTATTCACGTGGTACTATTCACGCATTACTATTCATGTGAATAGTATATTTTTTTTAATCTATTTATTCCAATTCCCAAAGTGCCTCTATCGTTATTCACCAATCCCTAAGCCACTATGGAACCTCATAAATGATCTGTTCAATAATTAAACACATTGAACCATTTATGAACAATTCCTACATCAATCATATATGCTGTTAAATATGTATTATGCACTATTATCCATTGATTTCGACTTTGTTGTGTGTGACCTTTTGGGTTCCCCTCAAGTCTGACATGAAATGAATCATTATAATTTAATCGAACATAAATTATCCTCTGATCAGATGGTCGTTCGATTTCAATGACCAAGGTTGACATCTAGCAACATGCCAATGCCCCCAAATGAGAAGGAAATATATATATATATACCCATTCTATATGTGATTTACATATGATACGGTCCCTCGCCTCACTATATCCCCACTTATTGACCTAGGGTACGTAAAATGTCTACCCATATGGTCAAATGTATGATGTTGATGGTGTCATGAATCGTGCTAACCCAAGAATCTCACATGATTCTTCTGCGGTGGCCACAGTCTCAAGCACTGATCACACATATCAACCCGCGAACTGGAATACTGCTCTTATAAGAAAATATTATCCGAAAGAGTGGTGATTCTCTATTGTATCTTTACAAATTTCATGTGTTTCAACAAATGACCCAATCAGACCCTTATGACCGGATCTTTTGAACCGGGGAAGGAGAATGTCAAAGTTATTTGATCCACACATAAGATTGTAAAGACCTCAAGTCTAAGGACTAGTCATATAATCGATACATGAAAGTTTTCATAGACACATGGGATAAACACTCCATATGAAAACTTTCGTAGGTCAGTTCGATGGACACGAGCAACTCATGCATCCATGTGATACACCAAGCGGACGGATCTCCGCTAGTAGCCTATGAGATCGGCTACCCCACTTAAGGGCAGATCATATCATCATGCTAGTCTCTCCGCTTTGTGAACGCCCAGATTATTCACAAAACTATGACTATGAACATTTAAGAGTAATGATTCTCATAAGGGGTGGAAGCCATCGTCTTATTACAACAAGGGCTTTATTATATTGTTGATGATTCATATAAGTTATGTAAGACATGTGTAATAAAGATTGCCATTTTATTAATTAATGAAAATATTTCAAATACATGTACATATAGCCCATCCACAAGTTGGGTATAGGGCATATCCCTAACAATCTCCCATTTGCACTATAGCCAACTAGTATGAATCTGGACACCATACTCTCGAGTGTGTCTATCATTCTTTTGTTGAGTCAGCCCTTTAGTCAGAGAATCTGCAAGATTATCTTCTGTGGGTATTTTCTCTATAATAACTATTTTTCTCTCAACAATCTCCCTGGTGAGATGAAATCGCTTGAATACATGCTTGGATTTCTGGTGGGACCTTGGTTCCTTTGATTGAGCAATGGCGCCCGTGTTGTCACAGTACATCGTGACGCCATTCTTTATCGCGGGAAGCACTTCCAGCTCCGTGATGAACTTCTTTATCCAGACTGCTTCTCTAGCTGCCTCAGATGCTGTAATATACTCTGCTTCAGTGGTGGAGTCCGCTGTAGTTGACTACTTTAAGCTTTTCCAACTTATAGCACCGCCATTTAAAGTAAACAGATATCCTGTTTGCGATCTGCTGTCATCTCTATCGGTCTGAAAGCTCGCATCATAGTAACCAATGACTTTCATCTCATAACAATCTCCGTATGTCAAAAACACATCCTTAGTTCTTCTCAGATACTTGAGGATTGTTTTGACAGCTGCCCAGTGTTGCTCACCAGGATTTGTCTGATACTTGCTCTTTATGCTAAGAGCATAAAAGACATCAGGTCTTGTACATAGCATGGAGTACATGATCGATCCTATTACTGAAGCATAATGGATCCTACTCATACGCTATCTATCTGAATGAGTATGTGGATATTGCTCTTTATATAATTTGATTCCATGACAAGTAGGTAAATTACCTCTTTTGGAATCTTCTATTTTGAATCTTTTCAAAACTTTATCTATGTACATAGATTGACAAATTTCTAACAACCTCTTAGATCTATCACGGTAGATCTTAATGCCGAGGATGTAGGCTGCTTCTCCCAAATCTTTCATGGAGAAATTCTGAGATAACCATTGCTTTGTGGCTTGCATCATGAGAATATCATTCCCGATGATTAATATGTCATCGACATATAATACAAGAAATACAACAGCACTCCACTACTTTTCCTGTAAACACAAGGCTCATCTACATTTTTGATAAAGTCAAATTCTTTGATTGTCTCATCAAATCGTATATTCCAACTTCTGGAGGCTTACTTGAGTCCATAAATGGATCGTTTAAGCTTGCATACTTTATTATGATCATCCTTAGATGCAAACCCCTTAGGTTGTGTCATATAGACTTCCTCTAGGAGGTTCCCATTAAGGAAAGCTATTTTGACATCCATCTGCCAAATCTCATAATCAAAGTGTGCAGCTAGTGCCAGTAAAATTCGAATGGACTTTATCATTGCAACAGGCGAGAAGGTTTCCTCATAGTCAATTCCTTGGATTTTTCTATAACCTTTCGCCACCAACCTAGCCTTATAGGTTTGGATGTTGCCTTCTGCATCAGTTTTACGGTTGTAAATCCACTTGCAGCCTATGGGTTTTATCCCTTCAGGTGCATCTACAAAGTCCCATACTTGATTCTGATACATAGAGTCTATTTCGAATTTTATGGCCTCAAGCCACTTGACTGAATCAATGTCACGCATTACTTCGTCATAACTGGTGGGATCGTCATTATCAATAACCTGATCATGTTCCTCATCAATATGGAAACCATATCTTTCAGGCTCATATCTTTCCCTACCAGACCTTCTGAGTTCATAACCTTGTGGTTGTTCCGTCGCTGCCATTTTTAGGGCCCTGGGGTTTAGTTCTATGTTAGTTTGTTCTTCTCGTACCTCATCAAGTTCAAGTCTACTCCCGCTATATTTCTTGAGAAGGAATTCATTCTCTAGAATTTAGCATATCGTGAGACAAATGTTCTTTGTTCATTTGGGACGTAGAACACGTATGCTCTTGAGTTCAAGGCATATCCTACAAACTTACATTTAACTGCCCTATCATCCAATTTGTTAGTTTGTGTGAGCTTGACATATGTGTCACATCCCCAAACTCTTAGATAACTAAGACTAGGACGTTTCCCATACCATAACTCATATGGTGTTTGACTAACAGTCTTGGAAGGTACTTGGTTTAGTAGTAGTGTTGCAGTTTCTAAAGCAAGACCCCAAAATGAAAAAGGTAGATTCGTGTCTGGCATTATTGATCGAACCATATCTAATAATATCTGATTTCTCCTTTCGGAGACCCCATTATGTTGTGGAGTTCCCGGAGGAGTCCACTGGGAAACAATGCCATTTTCTCTCAAGTAATCTTGAAATTCGTTGCTTAAGTATTCACCACCCCGGTCAGACCTTAGTGACTTAATACTTTTATTAAGCTGGTTTTCTACTTCAGCTTTGAAGTCTTTGAATTTCTCAAAGGCTTTAGATTTGTACCGCATAAGGTACACATACCCATATCGTGAGTGATCATCGATAAAGGTAATGAAGTAGGAGAATCCACCTCTAGCGGTGACTGACATTGGTCCGCATACATCAGAATGTATGAGTTCTAATTGTTGGGTTTTCTAGGTCAAACCAAGATCATATTAAGCGATGAAAAGTGCAAATACATCAAAGTAAAGTTGCGGAAATACTCACTTTGATCGGCTTTTGGATGCGATGAACACAAAATTTTTCTTTGCTACATGGAATTCGGCCAAGCCCTTGGTTGCCCTCATTGAGTTGTCTTCAAGCTCCAAGCTTTGATAATGGATTCCATGCTCATGAATGGGTTTCCCTATCACCTTTGTAAGAATCCTTTGAGTGTGCTAGCACTTGGAATTTTTGCCATAAAATTTCCCTAAAGCTTCTTGTATCTCTCGGCCATGAGGAAATTTTAGAGAGAAATGGCTTCTAAAGCCGTGAGAGGGAGAGGGAGAAGAGAAGATGTGTGTTATTTTGTGTTATGTAATCTAATTACACCAAATGAAAGTCAAATACAAAAATAATAAAAATGGTAAATGTCTTTCAAGCCATCACACTAGTGTGTTTCACACTCAACCACCTACCAACAACTTCCATCACATTAAAGTGATGAAGTTGACTAGTGATGTGACGCATGATGTGACTTGTGGGCCCCACTTGATTCAAAATGTGAGTGGGCCTGCAAACACTCCCGTGCTCGGGTTCGCTAATTCCGAATTAACGAATTTTCGGTTGCGAAGAAATTAAATGAAATTTAATTAAATAATTATGCCTAGAAAAATTACTATTCACGTCGCTAGCGAATTAATTCTAAATTAACTCGTTCGCCCAAATTAAAATCTAATTATAATTCTACGTCGAAATCTAATTTCGTTTAATATATTCAATATATTATTTTATCGATTAATTCCAAATTAATCATTCTCTCTCTTCAAATAGTATTTTATCCCAGATAAAATATCTCCCTAATTAATCCTAGATTAATTTTCTCTCTCTATTAATTAATCTCAGATTAATAATGTGCGAGTCATACGTCATCGGTGAATCTTCGGGAAGCGACCCATGAGATCCCCGGATATGTTGGCAGTAAATCCGGTCGTCGGACTATCCGAACATGTACGTACCTAGTACTATGTTTTTGCCGACTTACAAGACATGGTTGGCTTCTAGCAAAGCACCGTGCCTACCCAATTCTCCAGAAATATTCTTAAAGGAATATGTAATCTATATCTGGCGTAGTATACGTAGTATTGCGTATTGCGATCCAGTATCGGATGTCACATGCTAGGCTTGGGGCTGTAATTGTGTATGCCCCGTACGAAGCACATATCCAATCTCTGGTAACTAGTCTCTATAATCGAATAACTATGACCTTGTCATATTATCCCGATAGCTGCAGCATATAAGATTACCAGTTCCGTATCCTACGTGACAATCATCTCCATATGACTGAAGTGATACTTCCATCTTGACATCACACCCAATACACTACGATTCTCAATATACCCAGAAGAGGCGTACACAAAACCTGTTAAAGCCCTGGACGACCAAAACTAAAGTATATTGATTTTCGTAAGTATTAGCGGTGCAAGTCTCAAGTTTAAGACCAAATACACCTACCCTGATTCGGACTTCCATAGACACATAGTCATACTACTAATGGAATTCCGAGGGGTCTATCCAGAGCGAAGCTGTTTCTGTACCATCGGTAAACACAACCTCTTATTACACTTGCATGAGTATCCAATACCCAAATATATGAGAACTATGCCGTTATGCTCCCATAACACGAACAAGTGCAATACTAGTCTATTCCACATTATCGATGTTCAATCTCGATAATACTACGACTAGGGATGTTTTAATGATTAAACCTTAGTGGATTAATATTGTCTCATATCTTATTAATCCGGAACTAATCATATGGACTTTTATCATTTATATATCCTGGTAATCCAATTACAAATGATAAAAGAGCAATTTCCTTTGTCACATAGTTAATTTGTATAACAACACCATGTTCTATACAAATATTGATGCTATGGTTCAAAATTGTCCAAAAATCTCCCACTTGGCCTATAGCCAATCACTCAAGTGTTCTACACTTGAACTATGTACGGGTCGCTCAAACTTCTGATGAGAAACTACTTTCGTCACCGGATTTGCATGGTTATCATCTGATGCGATTTATTCGATCATCACATCGCCATGATGTATGATCCGAACGAATCAGATGAAATAATTGAAGTATATACTTAGATCGTTGATTAGACCATTATTTCTTTAGCCTGTGTTGTAGCCTAGCTCAGCTGCCAACAGAACTACACCTAATCTGATTAGGATTATTATAGATCCAAATCGCTTCTATTGCTGCCTCAGCTGCAGCAATATTCCATTTTTGTTGTTTATTTGGTAACAGTATCTTGCTAGGAAGATTTCCAGCTTACAGTTCCGTTATTCAAACTATATAGTACCTTTTTTGACTTATAGTCATTTTTATCGGTTATGAAACTTGCAACAGTGAACCCAGTCACTTCAAGTTCTCCTTCTCCATAGCTTAAGAAAGCATCCTTAGTTCATCTAATATACATAAGGATGTTCTTAACATCAATCCAGTGACTATCACTTGGATTGGCCTGATTGTGGCTCCATATGCTCAAAGCATATGAGACACTAGGTCGCGTATATCTATTTCAATGTACGAGTTCTCGGAGAGTGCCAACAACCTTTAGATCTATCCTAGTAGATCCTTATTCCTAGAATAAATGTTGTCACTCCCAAGTATTCTATGGAGAATTTTCAAGAAAGCCAAGCTTTCAGCGATTGCATTATGGGAATGTCATTTCCAAGAAATGATATATGATCATTATTTAGGACAACCACTGTCAGTGTGCTCCCACTAACCTCCTTATATACACAAGAATCATCTTTGTTTTGAATTAAAACATACACCATTATGATTACATCAAAACGATGATTCCCAAGAATTCAATGTTTGCTTCAATCCATAAATGGATTGAATTAACTTGCAAACCTTGTTTGCTCGTTTTGATACCACAAAACCGTCAGGATGTTGTAAACATCCTCCAAAAGATTTCTGTTTAAGGAAGGAAATTTTGACGTTCAACTACCATATTTCATAAATGAAACATGCAGCATTAGCAAGCATTATCCGAATGGACTTAACTATGGCAACGGATAAAAGGTTTCGTCCTAATCAACACAATGTTGATAACGATACCTTTTCGCTACAAGCATACCTTTGTTCGTTGGTATGTTGCCAACTATGTATGTCTTCCTTGAAGACTTATATAGTATCAATAAGCACAATGCTTTCCGGTACAACACCAGTGTCCGAACTTGGTTGGTATATGTGGAATCCATTTCGGACATCATGGCAATTTTCCATAATAGGGAGTCGATACCTTGTATCACTTCCTCATACGTAGTCAGTTTGTCTTCCTCAATAAGATTGACATCTACTTGAGGTGAGATCAGAAACCCATACCTCTCGGGTTATTTTATGACTCTCTCCGACTTACGCGGTTCTTGTGTATTCGAATATTATGGTACAGTTTCATCCCTGATGAACTATTTGTGTTTCATTAAGGAATCAATGCCTTGAACAGTATTACTCTGATTTTCATCGAGTTTTACTTTCCACCCACTTACCACTGCATATAGGTATTCCTCTTAGGAAAACAGCATGGCGAGCAATAATTAAATTGTTCTCATGTGAGTTGTATAAGTACTATACTTTGGTTATCCTAGGATAACCTACAAATTGGGAACTTATCTGATTTGGGTTCTAGTTTGGTATCATCCAAACATATTCCCAGCATTCCCAAACCTTCAGGAATGAGAAAACCCTGTTTTTTTCCTGTTTATATCTAATATGAAGTCTGTCAAACAGATTTTCATGGAACCTTATTCAAAATAAGTATTGAATTGTTTAATGCGTATCCCTAGAAGGAAAATGGTAGCTCAGACCGACTCATGATTAACCTTACTATGTCCAACAAGGTTCGGTTTCTCTGTTCGGAAAGACCGCTCAATTGAGGTGTTCCGGGAGGAGTCCACTGTGAAAGAATATTATACTCTTTCAGGTAATCGAGAAACTTATTGCTTAAGTATTTTCTATCATAGTCCAATCGTGATGTATTAATACTCTTGCCGATCTGTTTGTCTACTTCGTGTCGAAACTCTTTGAATTTATCAAAAGTTTCTGATTCGTGTTTCATAAGAAACACATAACCATAACGCGATGCCACATTCGTAAAAGTTACGAAGTATTCATATCCATCTCTAGCCTAGCTAGACATGGGCCCACTTACGTCACTATGTGTTGGAGTTTCTACGGCCCCGAGGATCGAATAACAAGCATAAACATACATGTGAATACATTCGAGAAAGTCGCGGAATACTTAAATCGATCGGTTGAGCGACGCGATGGACAACCAAAACTTTTTCTGCATTATGGTGCATTCGGCAGTGAGCTGGTTTCCTCCTCCAATAATTCGGCCATTGATGTCCATAAAAGCTCCAAGCTTTGTTATAAACTTCCATGCTCATGGGTGGACTTCCCTATCACCTTCGCATGTCTCACGGAGTGCTAGCTCTTGATGATTTTGCCACAAAATCACCACACTTTGCTTCCCTTCAAGGTCGATTTCTGCCCAGAAAAACATAACAAGAAAATGCCTCTAAGGCCGAGAGAGAAGAGAGGAATTTGGCTCCAATTCGTGAGCCATGAGAGAGAATGAGTTGGTGGTTGATAAAAGTGTATCTAATACACAATTGATTTTCAAAAAATCAATTAATACTTATACCAAAAAATAAGCCATAAATGCTTTCCATCAACTTCCATCAAGTCATGAATAGTGACTGGTGTCAATCACTCAAAGTGAAAGACATTCATCACTTGATTGACGAATGATGTGACGCTAGATGCGACTAATGATTTGACGCTTGATTTGACTTGTGTGCTGCACTCGAATTCGAAATGCGAATGCACTCGCAAATAATCTCGGGATCGGGTTCGCTAATTCTAAATTAACGAATTTTCTGATGCGACATAATTAAATGATTATGCCTAGCGAAATCACTATTCACGTCGCTAACGAATTAATTCTAAATTAACTCATTTGCCCGAATTAAAATATAATTTCAATTCCTCGTCGAAATCCAATTTCGTTTAATATATCGAATATATTAATTTATCGATTGATTCCAAATTAATCGTTATCTCTCTTTTATTGGTATTTTATCCCAGATAAAATATCTCCGCAATTAATCCCAGATTAATTTTCTCTCTCATCTAATTAATCCCAGATTAATTAAAAGTGCGAGTCATACGTCATCGGTGAATCTTCGGGGAAGCGACCCATGAGATCCCCGGATATGTTGGCAGTAAATCGGGTCGTCGGACTATCCGAACACGTAAGTACCTAGTACTACGTTTGTACCGATTTAAAAGACAAGGTTGGCTTATAGCAAAGCGCCATGCCTACCCAATTCTCCAGAAATATCCTTACAGGAATATAAGATCTGTATCAGGCGTAGTATACGTAGTATTGCGTATTTCGATCAAGTATCGGATGATCACATGCAAGGCCTGGGGCTGGTACAATGTCTGCCCCGTACGAAGCATATATCGGATTACGAGCAACTAGTCTCCTTATTATCGGATAATCATGACCAAGTCATATTATCCCGATGGTTGCAACCCTTTGGAGAACCAGTACTGTATCCCTACGCGATCATCATCTCCATATGACTGGAGTGATACTTCCGTCTTGACATCACACCCAACACACTACGATTCTCAATTTACCCAGCAGAGTTGTACACATAACCTGTTAAGCCATGGACGACCAAAACCAAAGTATATTGATTGTCGCAAGTATTAGCGGTGCAAGTCTCAGGTTAAGACCAAATACACCTACCCTGATTTCGGACTTCCATAGACACATAGTCATACTACCAATGGAATTCCGATGGGGTCTATCCAGAGCGAAGCTGTTTCTCGTACCATCGGTAAAACACAACCTCCTATTACACTTGCATGAGTATCTTATACCCAAATATATGAGAACTATGTTGTTATGCCCTCACAACGCGCACAAGTGTAATACTTGTCTTTTACGCATTTATCGATGTCCAATCTCGATAATACTCTTACTATGGATATTTAATGATTTATCCTTCGTGGACTGATACTGTCTCATATCATTCTCAATCCAGCAACAAATCATAAGGACCTCCTATCATTTATACATCTAGGTGATCTAATCACAAATGATAAGAGAGTAATCTCCTTTGTCACATAGTTAATTTGTACAATAACACCATGATCTGTACAAATAGTGACGCTATGGGTCATAATTTTCCAACAATCTCCCACTTGGCCTATAGCCAGTCACTCGAGTGTCTTACACCCGAACTATGTACGGTTGGCTCAAATTGCTGAGAAAAGGCTTTCGTCAGTGGATTTGCATGATTATCGTCTGATGCGATTTATAAGATCATCACATCGCCACGATGTATAATCCGAACGAATTAGATGAATATCAAAGTATGTATCTGGATCGTTGATGAGACCATTAATTCTTTAGCTCAGCTGCTAACAGAACTATATCTAATCTAATTAGATTTATATCGACCCAGAAGGCTTCTATTGCTGCCTTAGCTGCAGTAATAACCCGCATTTGTTGTTTATTCGGTAACAGTATCTTGCTTGGAAGATTTCCAGCTCACTGTTCTGTTATTCAAACTGTATTGTACCATTGTTACGACTTATAGTCGTTTTATCGGTTTAGGAAACTTGCTACAGTGATCCCAGTCACTTCAAATTCTCATTCTCCATAGTTTAAGACAGCATCCTTAGATCTCTAAGATACTAAAAGATTCTTAATATCAATCGAGTGACTATCACTTGGATTGGCCTGATTTTGAATCCATATGCTCAAAGCGTATGAGACACCAGGTCACGTACATTTTTCAATGTATGATTTCTCGGAGAGTTTTCATGAAAGCCAAGCTTTCACCGATTATAATTATGGGAATATCATTTTCGAGAAATGATGTATTATCATTATTTAAGACTTTCACATTCAGTGCGCTCCCACTAACCTCCATATATACACAAGAATCATTTTGTTTTGAATTAAATCATATACTATTATGATTACATCAAAACGATAATTCCAAAAACCTAATGCTTGCTTCAATCCAAACATGGATCGAATAACCTGCAAACCTTGTTTGCTAGTTTTGGTACGACAAAACCGACAGGATGTTGTAAACATCCTCCTAAAAGGTTTCCAGTTAAGGAAAGCGATTTTCCCGTTCAGCTGACATATTTCATAAATGAAACATGCAGCTTTAGCAAGCATTATCCAAATGGATTTACCGTGGCAACAGGTAAAAGGTTGAATCGTAATCAACACAATGTTGATAACGATACCTTTTCGCTACAAGCCTAGCTTAGTGCGTTGGTATGTTGCCTTCCATGTATGTCTTCCTTGAAGACTGATATAGTACCAATAGACACAATGCCTTGCGGTACATCAACTAGTATCCAAACTTGTTGATTTACATGGAATCCATTTCGAACTCATGGCGCTTTGCCATAATAGGGAGTCGATACCTTGTATCACTTCCTCAAACGTAGTCAGTTGGTGTTCCTCAAAAGATTGACATCTTTATGAGGTGAGATCACAAACTCATACCCCAGGTTGTCTTCTGACTCTCTCCGACTTACGCGGTTCTTGTGTATTCGAAGATTACTGGTATAATTTCATCCTTGATGAACTATTTATGTTCCATTAAGATTCGGTGCCTGGAATAATATTACTCTGAATTTCATTGAGTTTTACTATCCTCCCACTTAACACTGCATATCGATATTCCTCTTAGGAAAATCGCATGGTGAGCAACAATTAAATTGTTCTCTCGTGAGATGTATAAGTACAATACTTTGGTATCCCTATGATAACCTACAATTGGCACTTATCCAATTTGGGTTCTAGTTTGGTATCATCCAAACATATGCCTAGCATTCCCAAATTATCAAGATTGAGAAAACTGGTTTCTTTCCTGTTCATATCTAATATGAAGTCTGTCAAATAGATTTTATGGAACCTTATTCTAAATAATTTTTGCATTGTTTATGCTTATCCGTTGAAGGAAATGGTAGCTCAGAGCGACTCATGATTAACCTTATCATGTCCAACAAAATTCGATTACTCAGTTCAGACACACCGTCAAAATGACGTGTTCCGGGAGGAGTCCTCATTGAAAGAATACTATACTCTTTCAAGTATATTAGAAACTTATTGCTTAATTATTTTCATCATGGTCTAACCGTGACGATATAATACTTTAGCCGATCTGTTTGTCTCCTTCGTGTCGAAACTTTAAAAGTTTCCGATTTGTGTTCTTAAAGAAACACATAACCATAACGCGATGCCACATCCGTAAAGGTCACGAAATATTCGTATCCACATCTAGCCTAGCTGGATATGGGCCTACTTGCTTCACCATGAACTAGGGTGAACAAATCGGTGGCATTTGTACTTTTACCAAGTAAATAGTGTTTTAGGCACATTGCCCAATAAACTAGATTCCTAGACTTTATTTGAATGGAATAAATTTGTCCTAGTACCCACTCTTCAAAAGTGTAGATATACGAGTCTTGTTTAATTGTGTCCCAGACAACAATGCCACAAATTAGTTTCTTCTGATCAAATCAGTTCGAGCTATTTGTTTGTCATGTTATATGTTTGAGATTTATTTATATTCAAAATATAAATGTTGTTATTCACATCTAATGTATTTATCTCAATATCATCTTTATAAAATAAAACACTTTAGTGTTCTAGAATATAAAGGTAAATCCGCAACAGATTATACACTGATACAGAGATAATGTTTATAGTCAAACTAGTTACATTATAACACTTTCCAATTTAGGTACACACCCGAAGGGTAGTTCCTAAATTAGGTTTCTACGGTTAAAACAGCGACTTTCGTCATGTTTCCAATTCACAGATAAATCTCAACCGAAGTCAGTATCATGCTCATAGCAGATTCTGAACACCAGTGCATATTTATGTATCACACTAAGTATTTAAAATCTAATTTTAATACTAGTAATGAACATAATAATGACAATCATATTTGAAGTTAGAGCCTTGCTCGTCTTCAATTCCTTCATGTCTGCTTTGTTCAAACGGCAGTCACGCTTCCGCGATCCCGTTTGCCATAATTTAGACAGACATTTTGGGATATGTCATTTATCTTCCCAGAAGACTATAATGATTTAGCCTTTGCCCTTTTCCACATTTCAGAAGCCTTTCGGCCTAGCCTTGGCATTCTGGAATGTCGAAGTAAGGTGCGCCTTGCGCTACTTGCCTATTGCAAACTTTGGCTTTGTCTCATTGAGATTAGCCATTAACTCTCCAAGGGTAATTATTGCAATTAAGTACTTCTAAGATCTAAAAATAGATTTATGAATATCCTTCAATTTCTTTATCATACTTTAAGAATCTAATCCTTAGTTCTGATTAAGAAATTAAGGAGTCTAATTAGCAAGTTTAATGGATTAAGCACTAAAGTTATCATCACAAGAATCTTCCAAAGATCATGCTCTACTATTTGCTTAACTCCGGGCTTAGGCATAATATGTTATTTTATCAAATAATGTAACTTATTAGTTTGCAGGACTATCCTGAAATTATATTCCCAATATGAAAAATTAAACCATTTAAATACATTTTCCCTAGGATTATGTTTTAAATGTCCATCTTTCAATTATATCTTGATTCTAATAGTCCAACTATTTAATCAACGATTTAGGTACTATTTATTATAGTGATTATAATAGTCCAACTATTTAATCAACTATAATTTAATAGATTGAATACAGTCCAACTGTTAATTAAAACAACAATTTAAATATTAGTCCAACTAACATTTAATTTATTAACGAATGATATTTGATTGAGCGCGTATGGCAAGTAATTAAACGAATATTGCAAATTCAATTCCTGCCTCCCACTATTTTTCGGCGAGCCTCTAACCCTCTTTCAAGTACTTGGGAAATCGTGTTTCCTAGTGGGCTAGGATCCCGTTAAATATCACACAATCTTGACTTTGGCCAAAAAATTGTATGATAATTAATTAGGTAGATCTCTAAGATCAATTGGATCCAATCCAATTCCTAGATCCAGTAGGGGACATCCAAGTCCGAAATATATATCTTATATATGTCAATATATCCAATATATTGCCTAACCTTTTTCCTCTGAATCAACTAAGCCTTGGCTTTGGCACAACAAACTTAGTGATCCCAGTTAAGCATGACCCATTGACCATGGAAAGCTTCGTAATCAATTTCGATGGATAAGAAGTGGTCTTGACTTTGGCCAACAAACCACAACTTGGACAAGACACCAATATGGAACAAAGCTCTCGTGATTCAAACACATCTTCGACGGACAAAGGCCTTGACTTTGGCCAATAAGCCAATGCCAGTCTCGGATCTTGAGTAAGAATCACTCAATGGAAGGAAAAACGCTTAATATTTTGTGGGGGTTTTTCGCGTGCAAATTGGCAACCAATTTATTATCTTTGTTAAGGTCTCATCATCATACACCCTTAAACATGCATTCTAAATACATAATAAAGCGCGTATAATAAAATAATAATGATATGCGGATGGATACTTTACACATTGATCCTAGATCAAATCTCTCCATTTCCTCTCTCCCAATAGCACAAGTATTTGCTTCTACCCGTTACACAACACTTCTAAAGAAACCTCATTTACATTGAGGGGAATAGGTGAGAAGAGAATACAAAGAATAAGGAGGTAATAAGGCTGGACACGCAGGTCCAATTAATAAATTCCAAATTTATTACAACAATTTCTAAAATTGCCTCACCCATCTAATATCCATCTGATATACATTATTCATGCATCGCAACCATGTATTCACACAAGCATGTTATCAATCAATCTAATCAAATTAATTAATCTGATAGTTAGCGATCATCCAATGTTCAAACAACGATTTGATTTTGCTCGAGTCAAACTCGTTTTGCGAATAAGTACTCAAAGTATAAATTCTTGAATTAAATTAAACTACAACATTTAAATCCAATTTAATATGTATTTAATACAAATCCGCTATTTAATTCCAAATTAAATATCACACTTTATTTCACGAACCTTTACGACTTAAATTCCAAATTTAATCGTTACGGGTCTCAAAGCCCGATTAACGTCCAACGTTAATTAAATTAAAGTCCAATGGGATTTTAATTAATTTCTTTAAGGCTTGGACTTTTGGTCAACTCGGGTCAAACCCAATAACCAAAGCCCAATCAAGGAGTAACCCTATAAGCCTAGAAATCAATTTAGGCTCATTAGACCCAATTAAATAATTAAAGGTCCATTAGTCGCATTTGGGCTTTATGGAAGCGGTTTTGGGCCCAATTGGATCTAACCAATTAGCCTAAACCCAACTTAGTACAACGAAGCCCAATAAGCCCATCAACAACTTTACAAGCCCAATTTCTAAAATAGGCCCAATATAATTAAATTACAAAAACCCAATTTTACAATTTAATTACATAAAGTGTATTACACAATTAATTACACAATTAACATTTCTAAAACATCAATTAGCCTAATTAATCATGCTCAATTACATCAATTAGTGTCCAACACATTTTGATCAAAAATCAAACCCAAACATGCTAGTCAAGTCTCGGCAAAGTGAGGATTTTTATATCCAATTTTAAATCCAATCCAATTGATCCAATTAAACATTAAATCATCATTTCCAATTGATTCCAACTCATCCAATGACTCAAAAATCAAAAAATCACCAAGACATTTAGGGCTATATCTCTCAGCCAAGCTAAGATTTTGGACAAATTTTTTCCAAACAACATTTGATCAAATTGATCCAATCAATCATCAATAAAACACATTTAAGCATATTCATTCATCCAATTTCATAAATTCATGCTCAAAATCAATTTACCCAAATTTTAAGCCCTAATCAAATTTCATGCTTTTCAACATGGCTCTGATACCATTGTTGGAGTTTCTACAGCCCCGAGGATCGAATAACAAGCATAAATATACATGTGAATACATTGGAGAAAGTCGCGGAATACTTACATCGATCGGTTGAGCGACGCGGTGGACAACAAAAACTTTTTCTACCTCTTTGGTGCATTTGGCAGTGAGCTGGTTTCCTCCTCCAAGAATTCGGCCATTGATGTCCATAAAAGCTCCAAGCTTTGTTATAAACTTCCATGCTCATGGGTGGACTTCCCTATCACCTTCGCATGTCTCACGGAGTGCTAGCTCTTGATGATTTTGCCACAAAATCACCACATTTTGCTTCCCTTCAAGGTCGGTTTCTGCCCAGAAAAACAGAACAAGAAAATGCCTTTAAGGCCGAGAGAGAAGAGATGAATTTGGCTCCAATTCGTGAGCCATGAGAGAGAATGAGTTGGTGGTTGATAAAAGTGTATCTAATACACAATTGATTTTAAAAAAATCAATTAATACTTTTACCAAAAAATAAGCCATAAATGCTTTCCATCAACTTCCATCAAGTCATGAATAGTGACTGGTGTCAATCACTCATACTGAAAGACATCCATCACTTGATTGACGAATGATGTGACGCTAGATGCGACTAGCGATTTGACGTTTGATTTGACTTGCGTGCCGCACTCAAATTCGAAATGTGAATGCGCTAGCAAATAATCTCGGGCTCGGGTTCGCTAATTCTAAATTAACGAATTTTTCGTTGCGACGCAATTAAATGATTATGCCTAGCGAAATCACTATTTACGTCGCTAATGAATTAATTCTAAATTAATTCGTTTGCCCGAATTAAAATCTAATTTCAATTCAGCGTCGAAATCCAATTTTGTTTAATATATCGAATATATTAATTTATCGATTAATTCCAAATTAATCGTGATCTCTCTTTTATTGATATTTTATCCCAGATAAAATATCTCCGCAATTAATCCCAGATTAATTTTCTCTCTCATCTAATTAATCCCATATTAATTAAAAGTGCGAGTCATACGTCATCGGTGAATCTTCGGGAAGCGACCCATGAGATCCCTGGAAATGTTGGCAGTAAATCGGGTCGTCGGACTATCCGAACACGTAAGTACCTAGTACTATGTTTGTACCGATTTACAAGATAGGGTTGGCTTCTAGCAAAGCGCCATGCCTATCCAATTCTCCATCAATATCCTTACAGGAATATAAGATCTGTATCAGGCGTAGTAGACGGAGTATTGCGTATTTCGATCCAGTATCGGATGATCACATGCAAGGCCTGGGGATGGTAGAGTGTCTGCCCCGTACGAAGCATATATCGGATTACGAGCAACTAGTCTCCTTATTATCGGATAATCATGACCAAGTCATATTATCCCGATGGTTGCAACTCTTTGGAGAACCAGTACTGTATCCCTACGCGATCATCATCTCCATATGACTGGAGTGATACTTCCGTCTTGACATCACACCCAACACACTACGATTCTCAATATACCCAGCAGAGTTGTACACACAACTTGTTAAAGCCATGGACGACCAAAACCAAAGTATATTGATTGTTGCAAGTATTAGCGGTGCAAGTCTCAGGTTAAGACCAAATACACCTACCCTGATTTCGGACTTCGATAGACACATAGTCATAATACCAATGAATTTTGAGGGGGTCTATCCAGAACGAAGCTGTTTCCCGTATCATCGGTAAAACACAACCTCCTATTACACTTGCATGAGTATCATATACCCAAATATATGAGAACTATGTCGTTATGCCCTCACAATGCGCACAAGTGTAATACTAGTCTTTTACGCATTCATCGATGTCCAATCTCGATAATACTCTGACTAGGGATATTTAATGATTTATCCTTCGTGGACTGATACTGTCTCATATCATTCTCAATCCAGGAACAAATCATAAGGACCTCTTATCATTTATACATCTAGGTGATCTAATCACAAATGATAAGAGAGAAATCTCCTTTGTCACATAGTTAATTTGTACAACAACACCATGATCTGTACAAATAGTGACGCTATAGGTCATAATTGTCCAACACTATGAACGAGGGCTAACAGATCGGTGGCACTTACACTTTTACCAAGTAAAAAGTGTTTTTGGCACTTTGCCTAATAAACTAGATTCGTAGACATTATTTGAATAGAATCAAATCCGTCCTTGTATCTACTCTTCAAAAGTGTGGAAATACGAGTCTTGTTTAATGTGTCCCAGACAACAATGCCACTTATAAGTCTCATCTGATTAATTCAGTTTGAGCTATTTGTTTGTCATGTCATACGTTTGAGATTCATTTATATTCAAAATATAAATATTATTATTCACATCTAATGTTCTTATCTCAATATCATCTTTATAAAATAAAAAACTTTAGTGTTCTAGAATATAAAGGTATATCCACAACGGATTATACTCTGATATAGGGATAATGTTTCTAGTCAAACTAGGTACATTATAACAGTTTCCTAATTTTAAGTACATACCCGAAGGGTAGTTCATAAACTTAAGATTCTACGGTTAAAACAGCGACTCTCGTCTCGTTTTCGATTCGTAGTTTAGATCTCAACTGAAGTCAGTATCCTGCTTATCAGCAGATTCTGCACATCAGTACATATCTATGTACCACATCTAGTATCAAAAATCTAATTTTGAAACTAATAGTGAACATGTTTATGACAAACATATTTGAAGTCGGAGCCTTGCCACTTCTTCACTTCCTTCATGTCTACCTTGTCCATACGGCAGTCACACATCCAGTGACCCCGTTTGCCAAAGTTTAGGCAGACATCTTGGGATATGTCCTTTGTCTTCCCAGAAGACTATGATGATTTTGCCTTTGCCACTTTTAGAAGCTCTAGCTCTGCCTCCTAGAGCATAGCCATCAACTCTCCAAGAGTTTACTCTTGGTTCTCAATGAACCTGCCCCAGCTTTTGGGTAGAGACTATACGATCAAATCTTTGATAGTCTCGGCCACGTAGGTAATGCCCAGTTAACCTAGCTGATCGATGTCAGTAATCATCTGTGACACTTAGTGCTCGACAGATGTACCCTCTGACATACGTGAGCGAAAGAGCTTCTTATGCAATTTGTACTTCTAAGATCTAAGAATAGATCTATGAAGATCTTTAATTTCATCATCATGGTACAAGGATCTAATCCTTAATTTTGATGACGGAATTAAAGAGTTATTGCAGTAAGCATAACGGATTAAGCACTAAAGTTATCATTACATGAATATTCCAAATATCATGTTCTATTATTAGCTCAATTCCGGGCTTAGGCCCAAGAGGTTGCTCTATCAAATAGAATAACTTCTCAGTTCCCAGGACTATCCTGAGGTTTATTCCCAATTTGAAAATTAAAGCCGTTTAAAGACATTTTCTCCCAGGATTATGTTTTAAACGCTAATCTTTCAGTTATCTTGATTCCAATAGTCCAACTATCAATTCAATGATTTCAGGTACTATTTAATATAATGATTACTACAGTCTAACTATATAATCAACTATAATTTGATTATTTAAATTCAAATATATTGATTACTATAATCCAATTATATAATCAACTATTATTTGAAATAGTTTGAATAATGTCTAACTGTTTAATTTAAAACAACAATTAAATATTAGTCCAACTAATATATTTATTTTATGACGAAAAAATTGAAATGAGCGCGTATTGGCAAGTATCTAAACGAAATTGAAAATTTAATACTTGCCTCCCAAGATTTTTCGGCTAGCCTCTAACCCTCTGTTGAGTACTCGGGAAACCTTGTTTCCTAGTGGGCTAGGTTCCCGTTAAATAACACACAACCTTGACTTTGGCCAAAAAATTGTATGATATTTAACTAGGTAGATCTCTAAGATCAATTGGATCTCATCCAATTCCTAGATCCAGTAGGTGGAAATCCAAGTCCGAAACACATATCTAATATATGCCAATATATTCCCTAAACTTTTTCCTCTGAATCAACTAAGCCTTGGCTTTGGCACAACAAACTTAATGATTCCAGTTAAGCGGGACCCATTGACCTTGGAAAGCTTCGTAATCGATGTCGATGGACAAGAAGTGATCTTGACTTTGGCCAACAAATCACAACTTGGACAAGACATGCGATATGGAACAAAGCCTTCAAGTTTCAAACACATCCGTGATGACAAAGGTCTTGACTTTGGCCAACAAACTAGTGTCAATCTTGGATCTTGAGAATGAATCATTCAATTGAAGGAAAACGCTTAATATTTATTGAGGGTTTTTCGCATAATTGGCAACCAATTAATTATCTTTGATTAGGTCTCATCATACGCCCTTAAACATGCATTCTAAAAGCATAATAAGGCGCGGTAAATAAATTTAATAATGATATGCGGATGGATATTTAAAACATTTTGTTTCTAGAACAAATCTCTCCATTTCCTCTCTCCCACTACCACAAATCTTACTTCTACCCAATTACATAACACTTCTAAAGAAATCTCATTTACATTGAGGGGAATAGGTGAGAAGAGAAATACAAAGAGTCAAGAGGTAATAGGCTGGACACGCAGGTCCAATTTAATAAATTCTAAATTTATTACAACAATTTCCAAAATTGCTCTCACCCATCTAATATCCATCTGATATACATTATTCATACATCACATCCATGTATTCACACAAAGCATGTTATCAATCAATCTTATCCAATTAATTAATCTGAAATTAATGACCATCCAATGTTCAAACAACGATTTGATTTGCGCGAGTCCGACTCGTTTAAGAATAAGTACTCAAAGTACGAATTCTTGAATTATATCAAACTACAATATTAAATCCAATTTAATTTGTATTTAATACTAATTCTTTATTTAATTCCAAATTAAATAATTACACTTTATTAATGAGCCTTTGTGACTTAGATTCTAAATCTAATCTACATGGGTCTCAAAGCCCAATTAACATCTAATGTCAATTTAATTAAAGTCCAATGGGCTTTCAATTAATTTATAAGCCATGGAATTTGGCAACGAAATCCTAATAAGGAATCACCCTTTGCCAAAAATCAATTTAGGCCCAATCAAAATTTTAAAGGCCCATTTAATCATATTTGGACTTTATGGAAATGGTTTTAGGCCCAATTGGATCAACCAATTAACCTAAACCAAACTTGGCCCAACCAAGCCCATTAAGCCCAAATACAACTTTATAAGCCCAATTCCAAATTAAGCCCAATTAATTTAATCACAATATTCCAACTATCACAATTAAATCAATTTAAAGTATATAGCCATAATTAATTATTCAAAGTAACATTTTTAAAATATCAATTTACATAATTAATCATGCTAATCATCATCAACACATGTCCAACATTATTGAATCAAAAAATCATCTCATTACATGCTATTAAGCTCACGGCAATTTAGGGATTTTAAATCCGATTTCGATTTTAATCTAATTAAATCCTAAATCAATTTATCCCATGTCTTCCAACTCATCCAATGATCAAAAAACAAAATTACCATGACTTTAGGGAATACTCAAACTTTCGGCCAAGCCAAACATTTGGGGAAAAAATAATCCAATTCAATTTTCATCGAATTGATCATGCATAACTCTAAGTTATCATCATTCAAGCATATTCAAACAAACAATTTCATCAAATCATGCTCAAATTAATTTTACCCTAATTTTACCCTAATTCAAATTGATGCTTAATAATGGCTCTGATACCATTGTTGGGTTTTCTAGGTCAAACCAAGATAATATTAAGCGATGAAAAGTGCGAATACATCAAAGTAAAGTTGCAGAAATACTCACTTTGATCGGCTTTTGGATGCGATGAATAAAAAAATTTTCTTTGCTCCATGGAATTCGGCCAAGCCCTTGGTTGTCCTCCTTGAGTTGTCTTCAAGCTCCAAGCTTTGATAATGGATTCCATGCTCATGAATGGGTTTCCCTATCACCTTTGTAAGAATCATTTGAGTGTGCTAGCACTTGGAAATTTTGCCACAAAATTTCCCTAAAGCTTCTTGTATCTCTCGGCCAGGAGAGAAATTTTAGAGAGAAATGGCTTCTAAAGCCGTGAGAGGGAGAGGGAGAAGAGAAGATGTGTGTTGTTTTATGTTATGTAATCTAATTACACCAAATGAAAGTCAAATACAAAAATAATAATAATGGTAAATGTCTTTCAAGCCATCACACTAGTGTGTTTCACACTCAACCACCTACCAACAACTTCCATCACATTAAAGTGATAAAGTTGACTAGTGATGTGACGCGTGATGTAATTTGTGGGCCCCACTTGATTCAAAATGCGAGTGGGCCCGCAAACACTCCTGGGCTCGGGTTCGCTAATTTCGAATTAATGAATTTTCCGTTGCGACGTAATTAAATCAAATTTAATTAAATAATTATGCCTAGCAAAAATACTATTCACGTCGCTAGCGAATTAATTCTAAATTAACTCGTTCGCCCGAATTAAAATCTAATTTTAATTCCGCGTCGAAATCTAATTTCATTTAATATATCGAATATATTATTTTATCGATTAATTCCAAATTAATCGTTCTCTCTCTTCAAATAGTATTTTATCCCAGATAAAATATCTCCGTAATTAATCCTAGATTGATTTTCTCTCTCTATTAATTAATCCCAGATTAATAATGTGCGAGTCATACATCATCGGTGAATCTTCAGGAAGCGACCCATGAGATTCTCTGATATGTTGGCAGCAAATCCGATCGTCGGACTATCCGAACACGTACGTACCTAGTACTACATTTTTACCGATTTAGAAGACATGGTTGGCTTCTAGCAAAGCATCGTGCCTACCCAATTCTCCAGAAATATTCTTAAAGGAATATGTAATCTATATCAGGCGTAGTATACGTAATATTGCGTATTGCGATCTAGTATCGGATGTCACATGCTAGGCCTGTGGCTGGAATTGTGTCTGCCCCGTACGAAGCACATATCGGATCTCTGGGAACTAGTCTCTATAATCATATAACTATGACCTTGTCATATTATCCCGATAGCTACATCATATAAGAGTACCAGTTCCGTATCCTACGTGACCATCATCTCCATATGACTGAAGTGATACTTCTATCTTGACATCACACCCAATACACTACGATTCTCAATATACCCAGAAGAGGCGTACACAGAACCTGTTAAAGCCTTGGACGACCAAAACCAAAGTATATTGATTGTCGCAAGTATTAGCGGTGCAAGTCTCAAGTTTAAGACCAAATACACCTACCCTGATTCGGACTTCCATAGACACATAGTCATATTACCAATGGAATTCCGAGGGGTCTATCCAGAGCGAAGCTGTTTCCGTAACATCGGTAAACATAACCTCATATTACACTTGCATGAGTATCCAATACCCAAATATATGAGAACTATGTCGTTATGCTCCCATAACACGCACAAGTGCAATACTAGTCTATTCCGCATTATCGATGTCCAATCTCAATAATACTACGACTAGGGATGTTTTAATGATTAAACCTTAGTGGATTAATATTGTCTCATATCTTATTAATCCGGAACTAATCATATGGACTTTTATCATTTATATATCCCGGTAATCCAATTACAAATGATAAAAGAGCAATTTCATTTGTCACATAGTTAATTTGTACAACAACATCATGTTCTGTACAAATAGTGATGATATGGGTTATAATTGTCCAACACTAATGTCTCCGTTGCACGTTGTCATTTACCTTTGAAGGGTAATTTGGTCATTTTACCAAGTAAACAAGACTCACAAGTTCCATAAGGTTCATATTTGAAGGGTCTGAAATACCCATCCTTATGTAGCTTAGTTAATCTTGTTTCATTGATATGACCTAAGCGACTATGCCATACAAGTGATTCATTGAGATTATTCGAGTTAGTGTTGTATATATTAGAGGTTGAACATTCTTTGTTAGTTTGTAAGACATAGATACCATTATTTAAAATACCATCTCCATATTTTATTTCATTGAAATAAATAGAACATTCATTACAACTTATTAGGCATGTAAAGCCTTTATTACATAAAGAAGAAATTGAAATGATGTTATTTACTAGAGAAGGTACATAAACACAATCTTATAAGTCTAAAACTAAACCATTCAGCAAAACCAATGAATAAGTCCCCACGCACAATGCAGCCAGTTTTGCTCCATTACCCATGCGTAAGTCAACCTCCCCATGACGGAGTCTCCTACTGTTTCTCAGGCCCTGCACATTGTTACACAAGTGAGTCCCACAACCAGTGTCAAGCACCCAAGTAGAAGGTTCAGAGTTTTGAGAATATAATTTAATTATATAAAACATACCTGAAGCATTGGGCTTCTTGGCCTCTTAGGCTTCCATAGCTTCATTAGCTTTCAAGGATCTGCAGTCTTTCTTCCAATGACCATTCTTTCCACAAAAGAAACATTTCCTCTTTCCATTTTTCTTCTCCACCTTACCCTTGGGCTTTTTGTGATCTGGAGCCTTGGCCTTGCCCTTATTTTTCTTTGGGCCTCGTGGCTTCAGGTCCATACCTGTAAGCATGACGGATATTTTAAGCTTCGGTTTCAAGTCCTTCTCTACTTGCTTTATCAGATTGTGCAATTCTGCTAAAGTAGCTTCTTTATCAGACAGATGAAACTGTATAATAAAGTTAGAGAATTCTTTTGGTAAGGACTGAAGAATTAGATCCTGACATATCTCATGATCCATGATGAACCCGAGGTTGGCCAATTTTTCAATGTGGCCAATTATCTTAAGCACATGTCCAATAACAGATCCTTCTTTATACCTTGTTTGGAATAAGGCACATGACACTTGGAATCTCACGGTATCAACGAAAGTTGCATACAACTCTTTCAAGTGAAAGATGATAGTTTGAGCATCCATATCTTCGTGAGCTTTCTGAAGTTCATCCGACATAGAGCCAAGCATTATGCAAACTGCTTGCTCATCATCATCGACGTGTTTCTTCCAAGCATCGAATGTATTTTGGTCAGCATCTTCTGCGGGTTCAGGGGGAAACGGTCTTTCAAGAACATAGAAAATATTTTCTTGTCGTAAGATAATTTTAAGATATCTAAACCAGTCATTGTAGTTGTCCCCTATGAGTTTATGCTCATCAAGGATGGAACGAAGTGATACTCTGTTTACCATTTGAATGTTTGTGAAATATTTAACCCCATGTTAAAGAGAATGTTAAAATTAGGAATATGTTTTTCATTAATATTTCATAATAACATTGGCTTTTAATATTATGAATTTGTTCCCACTCAATTGTTTTAAAATTTTAAGCAAATCGTATCACCCCAATATGATGGATTTCTTGTGGGCAAGGATCCAATATCATCATTTCATAACTACGACTAGGGCCGGTCGTTATAAAATACGATAATTAGGTAGGTTCCCAACCAATTTATGATATAAATCACAATTCCTTGATCATTGGGTTGGGCAATCAACATGTCATAGCTTATGCTAGTCCTCGTGGACACTCAATCTTTGCCACTAAGTTATAAGACCACGCCTAAGGGTCGCTACGTCTTATGACTCTTGAAAAGTCAAACAATTGTCAATAGTATGATTTAGGGACAAATTGGTATTGGTCAGTCTGGTAAAGCCTAGTCCTGCCAATACGGTTTAAGCCCTTTGGGTCTATACTTTACAATGGGAGGCAAATTTTAGACTTAAATTATTTTTGAGGATTTTAGCAAGTTTAAGTGAATAACTGTCAAATGGATTCCTCCATTGAAAATTCCCCATAGGGAGGGTGGAGCGAACTCTCTTAAATACCCTTACCTCTTAGGCTCTTATTGTTGGACAATTATGACCCATAGGATCACTATTTGTACAGAACATATGTTGTTGTACAAATTAACTTGTGATAAAGGAAATTGCTCTTTTATCATTTGTAATTGGATTACCGGGATATATAAATGATAAAAGTCCATATGATTAGTACCAGATTAATAAAATATGATACAGTATTAATCCACGTAAGGTTTAATCATTAAATATCCCTAGTCGTAGTATTATCGAGACTGGACATCGATAATGCGGAATAGACTAGTATTACACTTGTGCGTGTGATGGAAGCGTAACGGCATAGTTCTCGTATATTTGGGTATTGGATACTCATGCAAGTGTAATAGGAGGTTCTGTTTACCGATGGTACGGAAATAGGTTCGCTCTGGATAGACCCCTCGGAATCTCATTAGTAGTATGACTGTGTGTCTATGGGAATCCGAATCAGGGTAGATGTATTTGGTCTTAACTTGAGACTTGCATCGCTAGTACTTGCGACAATTAGTATACTTTGGTTTTGGTCGTCCAGGGCTTTAACAGGTTCTGTGTACGCCTCTTCTGGGTATACTGAGAATCGTAATGTATTGGGTGTGATGCCAAGATGGAAGTATCACTTCAGTCATATGGAGATGGTGATCACGCAGGGATACAGAACTGGTACTCTCTTATGCTGCAGCTATCAGGATAATATGACAAGGTCATGATTATCCGATTAAAGAGACTAGTTGATTGTTATCTGATATATGCTTCGTACGAGGCAGCCATAATTCCAGTCTCAGGCCTTGCATGTGACATCCGATACTGGATCGTAATACGCAATACTGTGTATACTACGCCTGATAAGGGTTATGTATATTCCATGTTGAATATATTTCTGGAAAAATTGGGTAGGCACGATGTTTTGCTAGAAGCCAACCATGAATTGTAAATCGGTAGAAATATGGTACCGGGTACGCACGTATTCGGATAGTCCGATGACCGTATTTACTGCCAATATATCCAGGATCTCTTGGGTCGCCTCCCAAAGATTCACCGATGATGTTTGACTCAAGCAGAATTAATTTAGGATTAATTATGAGAGAGAGAAAAAATTAATCTGGGATTAATTACGGCAATAATTAATCTGAGAATTAATTATCATATAGAGAATTAATCTAGGATTAATTGCGTCGAAAATTTATCTGGGATTAAATTCGTCAAGAAGAGAGAACGCGATTAATTTAGAATTAATCGGTAAAATAAATTTAATAGTTAAATTGGATTTTACTATTTAATTTATTTTATGGGCTAAAATAAATATTAAATATATTAATTGAAATTAGATTTCAATGCGGAATTAAACTTAGATTTTAATTCGCGCGAAAGAATTAATTAAGAATTAATTCACAAGCGACTTTCATAATAATTTTACTAGGTATTATTATTTAATTAAATTGGATTTAATTAAGTCGCAACGGAAAATTCGTTTAATTCGTAATTAAACGAACCCGGGCCCGAGCGAAGTTGCGTGTTGGATTGTCCGACTTAATTTAGAATTCAAGTGGGGCCCACCAACTTACATCAATGTCTTTGACATTTGATGGAATTTGGTAATGGTTATGTAAGGCTTGGATTGCTTGTAGAATACATAAACCGAACCAACACTCAAACTTAATTTATATTAACTTGTTGACTTTGGAAGTAAAAACAAGTTACTATTCACATCACTTAAAACTTCTTCTTCTCTCTCAAATCGCGTGAACTTGTCTCTCTCCCATGGATTTTTGCTTCAAAAATCTATAAAGCTAGCACTTTATAGAGTCAAAGAAAGGTGATAGGGAGACCAATCCATGATTTTGGAATTCAATTTGAAGGCTTGGAGCTTCTACACATCCATAAAAGTTTTGAATTTTCTCTACCAAGCAAGGTGAGTTTTTTTCTTTTCCGCAACTCTCTTTAATTTTCACACACAAATCGCTCTTAGAGACCCTTGTTATGTTCTAGGAACACTAAACATGGTATCAGAGCCTCCTAAGTTTTATTTGGAATTCTAGGGTTCATAGACTTTAATTTGGGAATTTTATGTTTAGAGCTTGATTTTCCTAAATTGATGATCTGGTTGAGCTTATAAGATGCTGAATTGGATTTGTGCATTGTTGGATTTGTGAAATATTGATTAGATCAAAAATCCCCAAATCCTATAGGTTGGCCGAATATAAACCCTCGGAAAGCTCATGGAATTTTTGTAATTTGACATATTGGATGTGTTGTGTTGGCATGATAGAAATATTGAATGTTGATTTAAATTGAATTAAAATCAAATTGAATGATTTTTGTATGCCTTTGCCGTGAGTTTGAAGCATGTTATAATGAATTGTTTTGCTTCAATTTGTGTTGGACATGAATTGGAAATGTTGAGTATGATTAATTGAATTAATTAGTATTTTTGAAATATTAGATTAATTGATTAATTGTACTAATTACACTTGAATTGAATTAATTTGTAATTTGGAATAATAAATTAATTTAATTATTGTATTTGGGCTTAATGGGCTTGGTTGGGCCAAGTTTGATTTAGGTTAAATTGGTTGGATCCAATTGGGCGTAAAACCATTTCCTAAAGTCCAACTATAATAATTGGGCCTTTAATTTTTTAATTGGGCCTAATCGGCCTAAATTGATTTTTGGCATAGGGTGATTCCTAATTGGGCCTTGACATCTTGGGTTTGACCCATAATTGCCGAAGCCCATGCCTAAAGAATTAATTGAAAGCCCATTGGACTTTAATTGAATAGTATCGGATACTAATTGGGCCTTTGAGACCCATAAAGATTGGATTTGGAATCCAAGTCTAAAAGGCACATTTAAAAGTGTAATTATTTAATTTGGAATTAAATAAAGAATTAGTATTGAATACAAATTAAATTGGATTTAAAATTGTAGTTCGATATAATTCAAGAATACGCACTTTGAGTACTTATTCTTAAAACGAGTTGGACTCGCGCAAATCAAATCGTTGTTTGAACATTGGATGGTCATTAATCAAAGATTAATTAATTGGATTAGATTGATTGATAACATGCTATATGTGAATAGTTGGATGTATGAATGAATAATGTATATCAGATGGATATTAGAAGGGTGGGGGCAATTTTGGAAATTGTTGTAATAAATTTAGAATTTATTAAATTGGACCTGCTTGTCCAGCCTATTACCTCTTTTCTCATTGTATTTCTCTTCTCACCTATTCCCCTCAACGTAAATGAGGGTTCTTTAGAAGTGTTATGTAATTGGGTATAAGTAAGAATAGTGCTAGCGAGAGAGAGAAAAGAGAGAGATTTGTTCTAGGAACAAATTGTATTATATATCCATCTGCATATCATTATTAATTTATTTATCGAGCCTTATTATGCTTTTAGAATGCATGTTTAAGGGTGAATGATGAGACTTATTTATGGCATTATTGTCTAGGACACATTAATAAGACTCGTATATCCACACTTTCGAAAAGTGGGTACTGGGACAGATTTGATTCTAATTCAAATGATGTCTACGAATCTAGTTTAATTAGGCAAAGTGCCTAAAACATCTTTTACTTGGTAAAAGTGCAAGTGCCACCGATCTGTAAGCCCTCGTTCATAGTGACATAAGTGGGCTCATGTCTAGCTAGGCTAGAGGTGGATATGAACACTTTGTATCCTTTACGGATGTGGCATCGAGTTATGGTTATTTGTATCTTATGAAACACAAGTCAGAAACTTTTAGAGTTTCGACACGAAGTAGAAAAATAGATCGGCAAAAGTATTAAAAACATTACGGTCAGACCATATTGGAAAATACTTAAGCAATAAGATTCTCGATTACCTAAAAGAGTATAGTATTCTTTCATAATAGACTCCTCCCGAAACACCTCAATTTGATGGTGTGTCCAAATAGAGAAACCAAACTTTGTTGGATATAATAAGTTTAATTGTGAGTCGCTCTGAGCTACCAATTTCCTTCTAGGGATACGCATTAAACAGTGCAATACTTATTTTGAATAAGGTTCCATGAAAATCTGTTAGACAGACTTCATATTAGATATGAACAGGAAAGAAACCGGGTTTCTCATTCCTGAAGATTTGGGAATGCTGAGCATACGTTTGGATGATACCAAACTAGAACCCAAATCGGATAAGTGTCTATTTGTAAATTGGTTATCCTAAGGAAACCAAAGTATAGTACTTATACAAATCACAAGAGAACACTGTAATTGTTGCTCGCTATGCGGTTTTCCTAAGAGGAATACCCATATGCAGTGGTAAGTGGGACGAAAGTAAAACACGATGAAATCGGAGTAATACTATTTCGGGCACCGATTCCTTAACGGGACACAAATAGTTCATCAGGGATGAAACTGTACCAATAATCTTCGAATACACAAGAACCACGTAAGTCAGAGAGAGTCAGAAAATAACTTGGGAGGTATGGGTTTCTGATCTCACCTCATGTAGATGTCAATCTTATTGAGAAAGACAAACCGACTACGTATGAGGAAGTGATACAAGGTATCGACTCCTTTCATGGCAAAGTGTCATGAAGTCCGAAATGGATTCCATGTATACCAACTAAGTTGAGACACTGGTTGAGGTACTAGAAGGCATTGTGCCTAATGGTACTATATGAGTCTTCAAGGAAGACAAACATGGATGGCAACATACAATCGTACAAAGCTAGACTTGTAGCGAAAAAGTATCGTTATCAACATTGTGTCGATTACGACGAAACCTCTTACATGTTGCCATGATTAAATCCATTTGGATAATGCTTGCTAATGCTGCATGGTTCATTTATGAAATATGACAACTGAACGTCAAAATCGTTTTCCTTGAACGGAAACCTTTTTGGGGATGTTTTATACAACAACCTGACGGTTTTTTCGTACCAAAACATGCAAACAAGGTTTGCAAGTTAAATCGATCCATGTATGGATTGAAGCAAACATTGAATTCTTGGAACTAGCATTTTGATGTAATCATAATGGTATATGATTTAATTCAAAACAAAGATGATTCTTTTGTATATAAGAAGGTTAGTGGAAGTGCACTAACAATGATTGTCCTATATAATGATGACATATCATTTCTTGGAAATGACATTCCCATAATACAATCGGTGAAAGCTTGGCTTTCATGAAAATTCTCCATGGAATACTTGGGAGAGGCAACCTTTATTCTAGGAATAAGGATCTACTGGGATAGATCTAAAATTTGTTGGCACTCTCCGAGAACTCGTACATTGAAAGACATGTACGCGACCTAGTGTCTCACATGCTTTGAGCATATGGAGTCACAATCGGGCCAATCCAAGTGATGGTCACTGGATTGATGTTAAGAACATACTTATGTATCTTAGACGAACTAAGGATACTTTCTTAAACTATAGAGAAGGAGAACTAGAGGCGACTGGGTTCACCGATGCAAGTTTCCAAACCGACAAAAAATGACAGCAGTCGTAACAAGGGTACTATATAGTTTGAATAATGGAATAGTGAACTGGAAATCTTCCAAGCAAGATACTATTACCGAATAAACAAAAAAAAACGGAATATTGCTGCAGCTGAGGCAGCAAAAGAAGTATTTTGGATCTATATAATCGTAATTAGATTAGGTGTAGTTCTGTTAGCAGCTGAGCTAGGCTACAGCACAGGCTAAAGAATTAATGGTCTCATTGACGATCCAAGTATGCACTTCAACCATTTCATTTGATTCGTAAGATCATACATCGTGGCGATGTGATGTCAAGATGGAAGTATCACTTCAGTCATATGGAGATGATGATCACGCAGGGATACAGAACTGGTACTCTCTTATGCTGCAACTATCGGGATAATATGACAAGGTCATGATTATCCGATTAAACGGACTAGTTGCTTGTTATCCGATATATGTTTCGTACGGGGCAGACACAATTCCAGCCCCAGGCCTTGCATGTGACATCCGATACTAGATCGTAATACGCAATACTTTGTATATTACGCTTGATAAAGATTATGTATATTCTATGTTAATATATTTCTGGAGAATTGGATAGGCACAGTGCTTTGCTAGAAGCCAACCATGTCTTGTAAATCGGTAGAAATGTGGTACCGGGTACGCACATATTCGGATAGTCCGATGACCATATTTACTGCCAACATATCCAGGGATCTCTTGGGTCGCCTCCCAAAGATTCACCGATGACGTTTGACTCGAGCAGAATTAATCTAGGATTAATTATGAGAGAGAGAAAAATTAATCTAATATTAATTCCGACAATAATTAATCTGGGAATTAATTATCATAGAGAGAATTAATCTAGGATTAATTGCGTCGAAAATTTATCTGGGATTAAATTCGTCGAGAAGAGAGAACGTGATTAATTTAGAATTAATCGGTAAAATAAATTTAATAGTGAAATTGGATTTTACTATTTAATTTATTTGATTGGGCTAAAATAAAATATTAGATATATTAATTGAAATTAGATTTCAATGCGGAATTAAAATTAGATTTTAATTCGCGCGAAAGAATTAATTTAGAATTAATTCACAAGCGACTTTCATAATAATTATCTAGATGTCTTCACATCTTTTCCTTTTGGCTATAAAAAGGTAGTGAGTGAAATCATTATCTAACTCTAGTAATACCTTTGGTTAAATTAACTTTAGTTTGGAAAGTTTTATTAACGCCTTGGTCCCACCCCACTTGTATCTTTTATAATGTCTTTTATTATAAACAAGTGATTTATATTTATTAGCCTTAAAGGTAATAATCTCTAAGTTCATCACGGAATAATTACTTAGCTAAGGGATAAGCAATACACTCTCTATTTCTTAGAAAGTCTCTAGATGCTTGCACCCTAAAATAATCATGCCAATTCTAATCATACATAGAATCATCAAGCATATGAGTTTTAATATGTTGGAATTATTTTAGGCATTAAATAACTTTGATTAATATTTAATTATGATATTGCATTTTATTTTAATCAAATAAATTTACTATTCACGTTTTTCTGTAGACGCGTGAACTTTAAATACAATTTCACAATTCAAATCTTAACCAAATCATGCAAAACTAGTACCTAAAATTAATTTCAGGGTGTTAGATTTCCAACGAGCTTTTAAACACCCAATTTCGAGTTCAAATGAGTGAGAACTAATCAAAACAAAAACGGCGCGATGATACCACTGTTAGGAAGCGGCCGCGAGTGCGCAACGGAAAAATAAATAATTCAAATTATGATGCCGCTTTCCCTTTGCCCAAGACCCATTTGTCTTGATTATTCTACAAGCCTAGGCATGTTACTATACATTCTAAGCATAAAACTCATAAAACATGCAAAGAACATAAACCTAAACATGCTAACTTTCATAAGAACTCTAATTAAAATAAAGAAAGAAAAAGACTTACTTGAATCGTAGACTCCTCCAGTCCTCCCTCCAATCTACAAGCTTTTTCTCGAACTCAGCAAGCTCTTCCACGTTCCAAAGAGCCACCCAAGTGTGTGGCCTCCAAAGATGCACACACCAAATCCAAATCTCAACGGTAAGACTACGCCTTCAGTGCACGGGTATTTTACCCTTGGTGCTAGCCTAGGCAAATACCTCGAAACTTTTAACTCGAGGTTCATCTAGTCAATTAGACTTAAGGATCCTCAAAATCAGTGGCTTACTCTTAAAACTTTAGAGTTGCTCACTTGTATAAACCCAAAATTTGAAAGGTTTGGTGAAAAAATTTGTGAAGAATTCTTTGGGTTTATATAGTGCTCCAAAGACAACAAAACTAATTAAGAATCCGATGTGGGATAAAAGCCAATTTAATCTTAGCCATTGGATCTTAATTTAGTGGTTTAATGAGATTATAAAACACTAATAAGAGTTTGGGCCGAATTGAAATTCAAAACAAATAACAAAATTAAATAAAAAAATTTTACCATTCACGCGGTACTATTCATGTGTTACTATTCACATGAATAGTATTTTTTTAATCTATTTATTCCAATTTCCAAAGTGCCCCTATCGTCATTCACCAATCCCTAAGCCACTATGGAACCTCATAAATAATCTTTTCAATAATTAAACACATTGAACCATTTATGAACAATTCCTACAGCAATCATATATGCTGTTAAATATGTACTGTGCACTGTTAACCATTGATTTCGACTTTGTTGTGTGTGACATTTTGGGGTCCCTTCAATTTGGACATGAAATGAATCGTGATAATTTAGTTGAACATAAATTATCCTCTGATCAAATGGTCGTTCGATTTCAATGACCAAGGTTGACATCTAGCAATAGGCCAAGCCCCCAAATGCGAGGAAAGATATATATACACATTGTGTATGCAATTTACATAAAATACGATCACTCGCCTCACTTTATCCCCACCTATGACCTAGGGTACAAAAAGTGTCTATGTTGGATAATATGACCCATAGCGTCACTATTTGTACAGATCACGGTGTTGCTGTACAAATTAACTATGTGACAATGAAATTGCACTCTCATCATTTGTGATTAGATCACCATAGATGTATAATGAAGAGAGGTCCATATGATTAGTTCCTGGATTGAGATGATATGAGACAGTATCAATCCCCGAAGGATTAATCATTAAATATCCCTAGCCGAAGTATTATCGAGACTGGACATCGATAATGCGGAATAGGCTAGTATTGCACTTGTGCGCGTTGTGAGGGCACAACGACATAGTTCTCATATATATAAGTATTGGATACTTATGCAAGTGCGATAGGAGGTCGTGTTTCACCGATGGTACGGGAAACAGCTTCGCTCTGGATAGACCCCTCGGAATCCCATTGGTATTATGACTATGTGTCTATGGGAGGCCGAAATCGAGGTAGGTGTGTATAGTCTTAACCTGAGACTTGCATCGCTAATACTTGCGATAATCGGTAGACTTTGGTCTTGGTGGTACAGGGCTTTAACCGGTTCTGGGTACACCGCTTCTGGGTTTATCAGAGAGTCGTAGTGTATTGGGTGTGATGTCAAGACGGAAGTGTCACTTCAGTCATATTGGAGTTGATGTCACGCAGGATATGGTACTAGTGCTCTTGAGTGTTGCGCAACCAATCGGGATATTGTGACCAGGTCATGTATATCCGATTATAGAGACTATGTTACAGACATCCGACATGTGCTTCGGACGGGGCAGACACTTATCCAGCCCCAGCCCTAGCACGTGATTATCCGATACTGGGCCGATATACACAATACTACGGTATACTACGCTTGATACAGATCTATATATTCCTGTAAGAATATTTCTGGAGAATTGGGTAGGCATGGCGTTTTGCTAGAGGCTAACCTTGTCTTGTAAGTCGATATAAACGTAGTACGAGGTACTTACGTGTTCGGACAGTCCGACGATCGTATTTACTGCCAACATATCCGGAGATCTCATGGGTCGGTTCCTGAAGATTCACCGATGACGTATTACTCGCACTTTGATTAATCTGGGATTAATTAGAAGAGAGAGATAGAATTAATCTGGGATTATTCGATGAGAGAGAAAATTAATCTGGGATTAATTACGGAGATATTTTATCTCGGATAAAATATCGTTAAAGAGAGAGAACGATTAATTTGGAATTAATCGATAAAATTAATATATTTGATATATTAATCGAAATTGGATTTCGACGCGGAATTAAAATTAGATTTTAATTCGGGCGAACGAATTAATTTAGAATTAATTCGTTAGCGACGTGAATAGTGAATTCGCTAGGCGTAATCACTTAATTACGACGCGACGGAAAATTCGTTAATTTGGAATTAGCGAACCCGAGCCCGAGTGATTGCGAGCGCATTCGCATTTCGAATTCGAGCGCGGCACGCGAGTCACATCAAGCGTCAAATCGTTAGTCGCGTCAATCGTCAAATCAATTGTCACTTTGAGTGATGTGACTTGACAACATGTCACTTTATTAAAGTGATGTGATGTGACTTAAAGTAAAAAGTAAAATGATGGGTGATAAGATGATTGAAAGCTTTTGCTTTATTTTAATAAAAAGTAAATGGTTTATTAATAATTTTGGAAATTAAATAAACCTTTTTACATTTTTTTATTTTCTAACTTATCATCTCTCTCTCACATGCAAAGGACATACGGTCCTTTCTTTCTTCTCCCTTTTTCTCTCTCGGCTTGAAGCCGTTTTTCTTCTTCTTCTCTCTCTGTTTTCTGCGCCGAGAATTAATGAGAAGCAAAATTGAAGATTTCAAGACTTAGTGCTAGCACACTTGAGTAATACAGGTGTAGGAAGTGGTGTGGGTGGTGTGGGTGCTTCATGAGCTTGGAAGCTTGAAGCTTGGAGCTTCAATGGATCTCATCAATGGCCGAACAGGAGGAAGCCGAACCAGCCCCACCGTGCGTCCACAGCATTCACAAAGCCATTGCCGAGCTTGGAGGGAGACAAAATCGCACCTTGTTCTTCATTCATCAAAACCGAATTCAATGTGAGTATATTCCGCACCTCCTTTGATGTGTTCATATGTGGTTTTTTATGCATGTTTGTGATCCTTGGGACTTTGATTGAACACTTTCAATGGTATCAGAGCTTTTGATGCATGAAAACCGAATTAGGGTTCTTGAGCAAATTTGGGGCTTTTTGATTTTAGCTTGATTCTGACAAATTGATTCTTTAAGAATGCTTATATTTGATTGAATTTGAGTTATATGTAATCAATTTGATAAAAAATTGATTGGATTGATTTTCCCCAATTTGCTTATTTTGGTCAAAACTTTAATTTGGGTAAACTCGATTTAGGCATGATTTGGTTGAATTGTTTGATGAAGTATGCTTGAATGAGGTTGAATTGAAGTTGTGCATGATCAATTTCAAGAAAATTGGATTAGATCAATTTTCCCCAATTCTTTAGGTTGAACATGAAACTTGAAATTGGGTAAAATGTGTTTGAGCATGTTTTTATTGAATTGGATGTTTAAGTATGCTTAGAACATGTTTAATTGAGATTGTGTGTGATCAATTTCATGAAATTGGATTGGATTCAATTTTCCCCAAATTGAAGGCTTGGCCGAAAATTGCATAACCCTAATGTCTTGGTAATTTGTTTTTTTTTGATCATTGGATGACTTAAAACAATTGGTTAATGTTGTTTTGAAGTTCAATTGGATTGAATTTTGATTTGGAACATTTTTCCCTTTTAAAGTGGCTTGGCCGAATCTTATGAACATGAAATTCTTTGTGATTTTTTGTTTTAATTCATTGGATGAATTGAATTGATTTGGGAAATTAAGATTGTGGACTCAATTGGATTGAAACCGAATCGAATTGAAAAACCCCTAATTGCCGAGACTTGATAGAAATGTTAATTGGGTAATTGATTGTGTATTACACTTAGGTTAATTAATTGTGAAATTTGGAATTTTATAAGTTAATTAATTTGGCTTGATTTTGGAAATTGGGCTTGTTAGGTTGTAATTGGGCTTTTGGGCTTTGTTGTAACAAAGTTGGGTTTAGGCAAAATTGGTTGGATCCAATTAGGCCCAAAACCGAATCCAAAAGGTCCAATTATGACTTAATGGA
Source organism: Zanthoxylum bungeanum (assembly GCA_019454045.1). NCBI lineage: Eukaryota > Viridiplantae > Streptophyta > Magnoliopsida > Sapindales > Rutaceae > Zanthoxylum > Zanthoxylum bungeanum. The sequence goes on along the minus strand of SKCR01041831.1, from coordinate 92,889 downwards.
CCTTAATTATTTAATTGGGCCTAATGGGCCAAAATTAATTTAAGGCTTATGGGGTAACTCCCGGATTGGATTTTGGTTGTTCGGTTTGACCCGAGTTGACCAAAAGTCCACGCCTATAGAAATTAATTAAAAGCCCATTGGACTTTAATTAAATAAAACATTAGATGTTAGTCGGGCTTTGAGACCCGTTGCGATTAAATTTGGAATTTAAGTCGTAAAGGTTCGTTAATAAAGTGTAATATTTAATTTGGAATTAAATAATGAATTAGAATTAAATACGTATTAAATTGGATTTAATTATGTAATTTAATTTAATTCGTAGAAATTGTACTTTGAGTACGTGTTCGCAAAACGAGTTTGACTCGAACAAAAATCAAATCTTTGTTTGAACATTGGATGATCACTAATATTCAAGATTAATTAATTTGATTGATTGATTGATAACATGCTTGTATGAATACATGGTTGTGATGTTTGAATAATGTATATCGGATGGATATTAGTCGGGTTGGGCGATTTTGGAAATTGTAATAAATTTGATTTATTAAATTGGACCTGCGTGTCCAGCCTTATCTCTTATTTCTTTGTATTCTCTTCTCACCTATTCCCCTCCATGTAAAAGAGGTTTCTTTAGAAGTGTAGTGTAACGGGTAGAAGTAATACAAGTGCTAGCGGGAGAGAGAAAGTGAGAGATTTGATCTAGGATCAATGTAAAATATCCATCCGCATATCATTATTATTTTATTTCATACTCGCTTTATTATGTGTTTAGAATGCATGCTTAAGGGTGTATGATGATGAGACCTTAACAAAGATAATTAAATTGGTAGCCAATTTGCACGCGAAAAACCCTCGTTAAATATCATGCGTTTTTCCTTCCATTGAGTGATTCTTACTCAAGATCCGAGATTGGCAGGGTTTTGGCCAAAGTCAAGCCCTTGTCCATCAAAGATGTGTTTTAATCACGAGGCTTTGTTCCATATCGGTGTCGTGTCCAAGTTGTGGTTTGTTGGCCAAAGTCAAGACCACTTCTTGTCCATTGACATTGATTACGAAGCTTCCATGTCAATGGGTCCGCGCTTGACTGGGATCACTAGTTTGTTGTGCCAAAGCCAAGGCCTAGTTGATTCAGAGGAAAAAGGTTAGGGTATACATTCGATGTATAGGCATATATAAGATATATGTTTGGGACTTGGATGTCCACCTACTGGATCTAGGAGTTGGATGAGATCCAATTGATCTTCGAGATCTACCTAGTTAATTATCATACAATTTGTTGGCCAAAGTCAAGATTGTGTGATATTTAACGGGATCCTAGCCCACTAGGAAACACGGTTTCCCGAGTACTCGACAGAGGGTTAGAGGCTCGACGAAAAATAGTGGGAGGCAAGAATTGAATTTGCAATACTCGTTCAATTACTCGCCGTATGCGCTCATTTAAATTATTTCGTCATTAGATTAAATGTTAGTTAGACTAATATTTAAATTGTTGTTTTAATAAACAGTTGGACTGTATTATATTTGATTATATATAATTGGATTATATTAATCAATATATTTGAATTAATTAATTTCAGTTTACAGTTGATTTTATAATTGGATTATAGTAATCAATGTAATTGAGGTTAATTAATTTGGATTATATTTGATTATATAGTTGGACTATTATAATCATTATAATATATAAAGTACCACTAATCGTTGATTAAATAGTTGGACTATTGTAATCAAGATAAAATTGAAAAGTTGGATATTTAAAATATAATCTAGGATTAAAATATTTTAAATGATTTAATTTTCAAATTGGGAATAAATAATAGGTTACTTTATTTGATAAAATAACTCATTATACCTTTAGCCCAAAATTAAGCAAGATAAGTAGAGCATAAAATCTTTGGAAGATTTTTGTGATGATGACTTTAATGCTTAATTTAATATACTTGTCATAAATCTAATTTTGGATTTAAGAAGTATTAAAATTGCAATTTATAATTCTTGGAGAATTAATGGCTATTCATGTAAAGTCAAAGTTTGCAATTGGGCATGTAGCACGAGGTGCACATTCCTTTCAATATTCTAAAAACCCAAGGCTTGGCCTAAGGTTCCTAAAATATTAAAAGGATAATTGACATATCCCAAAGTGACTACCATTTGGATATGGAAGACACGAAGGAATTAAAGAAAGGGCGAGGCTCTAACTTTAAAAATGTTTGTCTTAGTTATGTTCACAGCTAGTATTGAAATTAGATTTTAAATACTTAGTGTGGTACATAAAATATATGTATTGATATTCAGAATCTGTTTGAGCAGGATACTGACTTCAAGCTGAGATTGCTCTGCGAATCGGAAACGGGACGAAAGTCGCTGTTTCGACCGTAGATACCTAAGTTTAGGAACTACCCTTCGGGTATGTACTTGAATTAGGAACTGTTATAATGTAACTAGTTTGACTAGAGACATTATCTCTTTATCAGTGTTTAATCCGTTGCGGATAAAACCTTTATATTATAGAACACTGAGTGTTTTATTATATAAAGATGATACTGAGATAAATATATTAGATATAAATAACAGAATTTATATTTTGAATATAATAAAAATCTCAAACATATAAATTGACAAATAAATAGCTCAAATTGATTTGATCAATAGAGACTTATTTGTGGCATTGTTGTCTAGGACACAATTAACGAGACACGTCAGTTAGACGGTGTGTCAGAACTAAAAACCAAGTTTTGTTGGACATGATTAGGTTTTCGCGAGTCGCTCTGAGCTACGTTTTCCTTCAACAGGATATGTATTAACAGTGCTAAACTTATTTAGAATAAGGTTCCATATAAATCTGTTTGACAGATATCGTATAGGATATGAACAGGAAAGAAACGAGGTTTCTCATTCCTGACAATTTGGGTATGCTAGGCATAACGTTTGGATGATACCAAACTAAGGACCCAAATTGGATAAGTGCCAATATAGGTTATCCTATGGGAAACCATAAGTATAGTACTTATACATCTCACATGAGAACAATGTGATTGTTGCTCTCCATGCGGTTTTCCTAAGAGGAATACCGATATGCAGTGGTAAGTGGGAGGATAGTATAACTCGATGAAAATCGGAGTAATACTGTTCTAGGCACTGAATCTTAATGGAACATATATAATTCATCAAGGATGAAACTATACCATTAATCTTCGAATACACAAGAACAAAGGAAGTGATACGAGGTATCGACTCCCTATTATGACAAAGTGTCATGAGTCCGAAATGGATTCCATGTATATCAATAAGTTTGGATACTAGTTGATGTACCACAAGGCATTGTGCCTATTGGTACTATAAGTCTTCAAGGAAGACGTACATGGATGGCAATATACCAACGTATAAAGCTAGGCTTTTAACGGAAATGTATCGTTATCGACATTGTGATTGATTACGATTCAACCTTTTACCTATTGCCACTGTAGATCCATTTGGATGATGCTTGTTGACGCGAGCATAAGTTCTTGGAATTATCATTTTGATGCAATCATAATGGTGTATGATTTAATTCAAAACGAAAATGATTCTAGTGTAAATAAGAGGGTTAGTGGGAGCGCACTGACAGTGGCTGTCCTATAAAATAATGATAATACGTCATTTCTTGGAAATGATATTCCCATAAAAATAAAAATGTCGGCGAAAGCTTGGCTTTCGAAATACTCTCCGTGGAACCGTACATTGAAAAATGTACAAGACCTGGTGTATCATACGCTTTGAGCATATGGATTCACAAACAGGACAATCCGAGTGATAGTCACTGGATTGATGTTAGGAACATCCGTTAGTATCTTAGAGAACTAAGGATGCTGTCTTAAACTATGGAGATGGAGAACTTGAAGTGACTGGGATCACTGCTGCAAGTTTCCAAACCGGTAAATACTGCGGTACTATAAAGTTTGAACACTGGGACAGTGAGCTGGAAATATTCCGAGCAAGATAACTGTTGCCGAATTAACAACAAATGCGGATTATTGCTGCAGCTGAGGCAGCAATAAAAGCCATTTGATCGATAATAAATCTAATTAGATTAGATATAGTTCTGTTAGCAGCTGAGCTAGGCGTCAGCACAGGCTAAAGAATTAAAGGTCTCATCGACGATCCAGATATATACTTCTATATCATCTGATTCGTTCGGATCATACATCGTGGCGATGTGATGATCGTGTAAATCGCGTCAGACGATAATTAAGCAAATCCGCTGACGAAAACATTTCCTCAGCAATTTGAGCGAATTGTACATAGTTCGGGTGTTAGACACTCGAGTGACTGGCTATGTGCCAAGTGGGAGATTGTTGGATAATATGACCCATAGCGTCACTATTTGTACAGATCACGGTGTTGCTGTACAAATTAACTATGTGACAAGGAAATTGCACTCTCATCATTTGTGATTAGATCACCATAGATGTATAAATGAAGAGAGGTCCATATGATTAGTTCCTGGATTGAGATGATATGAGACAGTATCAATCCCCGAAGGATTAATCATTAAATATCCCTAGCCGAAGTATTATCGAGACTGGACATCGATAATGCGGAATAGGCTAGTATTGCACTTGTGCGCGTTGTGAGGGCACAACGGCATAGTTCTCATATATATAAGTATTGGATACTTATGCAAGTGCGATAGGAGGTCGTGTTTCACCGATGGTACGGGAAACAGCTTCGCTCTGGATAGACCCCTCGGAATCCCATTGGTATTATGACTATGTGTCTATGGGAGGCCGAAATCGAGGTAGGTGTGTATAGTCTTAACCTGAGACTTGCATCGCTAATACTTGCGATAATCGGTAGACTTTGGTCTTGGTGGTACAGGGCTTTAACCGATTCTGGGTACACCGCTTCTGGGTTTATCAGAGAGTCGTAGTGTATTGGGTGTGATGTCAAGACGGAAGTGTCACTTCAGTCATATTGGAGTTGATGTCACGCAGGATATGGTACTAGTGCTCTTGAGTGTTGCGCAACCAATCGGGATATTGTGACCAGGTCATGTATATCCGATTATAGAGACTATGTTACCAGACATCCGACATGTGCTTCGGACGGGGCAGACACTTATCCAGCCCCAGCCCTAGCACGTGATTATCCGATACTGGGCCGATATACACAATACTACGGTATACTACGCTTGATACAATCTATATATTCCTGTAAGAATATTTCTGGAGAATTGGGTAGGCATGGCGTTTTGCTAGAGGCTAACCTTGTCTTGTAAGTCGATATAAACGTAGTACGAGGTACTTACGTGTTCGGACAGTCCGACGATCGTATTTACTGCCAACATATCCGGAGATCTCATGGGTCGGTTCCTGAAGATTCACCGATGACGTATTACTCGCACTTTGATTAATCTGGGATTAATTAGAAGAGAGAGATAGAATTAATCTGGGATTAATTCGATGAGAGAGAAAATTAATCTGGGATTAATTACGGAAATATTTTATCTCGGATAAAATATCGTTAAAGAGAGAGAACGATTAATTTGGAATTAATCGATAAAATTAATATATTTGATATATTAATCGAAATTGGATTTCGACGCGGAATTAAAATTAGATTTTAATTCGGGCGAACGAATTAATTTAGAATTAATTCGTTAGCGACGTGAATAGTGAATTCGCTAGGCGTAATCACTTAATTACGACGCGACGGAAAATTCGTTAATTTGGAATTAGCGAACCCGAGCCCGAGAGTGATTGCGAGCGCATTCGCATTTCGATTCGAGCGCGACACGCGAGTCACATCAAGCGTCAAATCGTTAGTCGCGTCAATCGTCAAATCAATTGTCACTTTGAGTGATGTGACTTGACAACATGTCACTTTATTAAAGTGATGTGATGTGACTTAAAGTAAAAAGTAGAAATGATGGGTGATGAGATGATTGAAAGCTTTTGCTTTATTTTAAATAAAAAAGTAAATGGTTATTAAATATTTTGGAAATTATATAAACCTTTTTACATTTTTTTATTTTCTAACTTATCACTCTCTCTCTCACATGCAAAGGACATACGGTCCTTTCTTCTTCCCTCTTTTCTCTCTCGGCTTGAAGCCGTTTTTCTTCTTCTTCTCTCTCTTTTTCTGGTTCTGCCGAGAAGTAATGAAAGCAAGAATGATTTTATTTCAAGACTTAGTGCTAGCACACTTTGAGTAATACATAGGTGATAGGGAAGTGTCTTCATGAGCTTGGAAGCTTGAAGCTTGGAGCTTCAATGGATCTCATCAATGGCCGAACATGGAGGAAGCCGAACCAGCCCCACCGTGCGTCCACAGCAGTTCACAGAAGCCATTGCCGAGCTTGGAGGGAGACAAAATCGCACCTTGTTCTTCATTCATCAAAACCGAAATTCAATGTGAGTATATTCCGCACCTCCTTTGATGTGTTCATATGTGGTTTTTTATGCATGTTTGTGATCCTTGGGACTTTGATTGAACACTTTCAGTCTACCCATATGGTCAAAGGTATGATGTTGATAGTGTCATGAATCGTGCTAACCCAAGAATCTCACATGATTCTTCCATTGTGGCCACAGCCTCAAGCACTGATCACACATATCAACCCGCGAACTGGAATACTGCTCTTATAAGAAAATATTATCCTAGAGAGTGGTGATTCTCTGTTGTATCTTTACAAACTTCACGTGTTTCAACAAATGACCCAATCATACCCTTATGACCGGATCTTTTGAACCGGGGAAGGATAATGTCAAAGTTATTTGATCCACACATAAGATTGTAAAGACCTCAAGTCTAAGAACTAGTCATATAATCGATACATGAAAGTTCTCACGGACACATGGGATAAACACTCCATATGAAAACTTTCAGTGGTCAGTTCGATGGACACGAGCAAGTCATGCATCCATGTGATACACCAAGCGGATGGATCTTCGCTAGTAGCCTATGAGATCGGCTACCCCACTTAAGGGTGGATCATATCATCATGCTAGTCTCTCTGTTTTGTGAACGCCCAGATTATTCACAAAACTATGACTATGAACATTTAAGAGTAATGATTCTCATAAGGCGTGGAATCCATCATCTTATTACTCCAAGGACTTTATTACAGTGTTGATGATTCATATAAGTTATGTAAGACACGTATAATAAAGATTTTCATTTTATTAATTAATGAAAATATTACAAATACATGTACATATAGCCCATCCACAAGTTGGGTATAGGGCATATCCCTAACATAGGGATGACAGATGCCCATAGATCCTAGTTTCAGAGCTTGGAGGGTAGCATAGATCCGCACCACTAGTTCTAGTTTAGTGGCTTGGGGGACAGCGATACGTAACGCCCCAAGACCACTAGTTTCAGGTACAATAGTGGCATGCTTTGGGGGATGACGATACGTAACGCCCCAAAGTCATGGATTTGCACTCCTGGCTCTAGTTAGGCGTATGAGGGGACGATAATACGTAATGCCCCCATACGTCAAGTTTTTCAAAGACAGTTTTCAGAAACCTCTAAATTAGAAAAAGTTTTCAGAACAGATTTCAGAAAGGATTTTAGAAAAGCAAGTTTTTCACAAAACATCAATTTTATAAGAAACCTTCAAAAATATAAGTTTTTCAGAAAGAGTTCATAAGAGATTTTCATAAAGAAGCCCATATTTTTTCTGACAGAAAAAGATTTTTTGGTATAAAGCCATTTCTTGAATTTTTGGTTTTATAACCAAATATTTTTGTAACAGTGTTTCAATTTTTGTCCACTCACTTAAATCGTATGACAGTCTAACCTGCCAGTGTTTTATTTTGTAGGACCCTGGAGGACGAGCTCGAAATAATTGGATACAGATGGCCGTCACTAGAGGGTGTGTGTCCACCAAGTCAAATCGGAAAATGAGTCCAGTTAGAGTCGTTGTATAGTTTTGTATTATGCTTGTTATGTAGTAAAGATTGTATGTATAAAGATTTATCATGTTATGAAGTTAAATCATAGAGAAAGCAGTCTTGAGTATGTATATATTTGCATTAAAGTTCCCTGCATGTTATTGTTTGGGCATCAGTTCCATGCATGAGTCATAATTGTGTTAGAGTTTCAGTAAAGTTCACAGTCAGGAAATCAGAGGCTTAGGTGGATGGGTTAACATATCCCCTGCCGGTGGCATCCCCAGATCGGGGATGTTACAAAGATAGTATCTTAGCATGGTCTAGGGAGTTCGTGACTGCAGTGGGCAGAGTATTGGGGTCTGGTATACGTAGTATGTCCGGGATACTCGTATGGGAGGCACTACCTCTCTAGTATCCGATTCTCGAGTACATCCTTAAGTTCCATAGACAAGTTAGTAAGCTTTCCTAAATTATTCGAATAATATTCCTTATGAAAACCACTATACTCTAGATCCAAGTTGAGAACTTTCCTATAGATATCATGGCTTATCAGCTGAAGTATAGACAAACTATAAGACTACATAGTAAGGTTTTGAGAATATTCGCCCAATGGAGTGGGAAGAGAAATTTATAAGAAAAGTAAAAGAGGACGTACAGATGAATAAAGTAACTAGATAGTAGTAAGAATCAGAGACACAGAGTTAGATAGTAAAAGATAACACCAGAATTTGTAGTAAATAAGAGTATAGCAAGCTTGAGCAAGATTAAAATGCCGAGTAGACTTAAGTAAAGTTTCTTCCTTCTAAGCAAGATTCCTTTCCTCCTCAGAAAATTCTTCCAAGCATATCCTATAGCTCTTGAGCACCTCGTATAGATAGCGAGTTCCTTGAATAACTAAGGACAGCCATAATACAGAAGGAGCAAGAAATCATGAATAGTCGTAGAGGCTTCTAATAGATGTGAGATGCCATAAGATGAATGACGTCATAAAAATGATTGGTTGCCTTAACCAAAGAATCCAATAAAGCCCTGACCTACCCAGATCCTCACCCCTCCGTGGTGCCAGTCAAGGAAGCTGTCATTATGGAGGCTAACTCATACCTACTTTACATGAGAAATAGACTCTACCAGGACATAAAGTACCAGAACAAGGATACCGAAGCTCATTGAAACATAAGATGTTTGCCTTAGTCCCTACCAGCATAGATATAGATGACCGTAATGAGCCAGATGAGAGTTTATCTTAAGAAATGAAAGACCTTGGAAGCCAGATTGATGTTTAGAGGCCTAAGATTTATGATTGATGTTTTATTATTTAAGTGCTGAGCATGTGGTTTATATTATTAAGTTAAATTTTTTATTTCTTATGATGTTGTGGGCATAGAGCCCTTGAGTATGATAGATGATATGGACATGAAGCCCTTAGATGATGATTTTGATGTGTTGGTTGGGACCTGAGGTCCATTTTGATATATGATGTTTATTTCAAGTTCGTTTTGATGCTGGACTGAGATCCAGGTTGTCCAGTTTTTTGGATACATCATGCCGAATTTTCAGTAAATTTTATAGGCTTATGGAGATGGGTTAATCCTATTTTCTGCCGGTAGCACCTTGTCTTTGGCGGGGTGTTATAATAAGCAATCAAAACATTACAGGGTGTTATAATAAGCAATCAAAATATTTAATTAATATATACAAACAGCGTGCTCAGCACGATAAATAAAATATTAATCACAAATCCTAAACCTCTAAAACTTTTCCCAAGGCACTTGGGAGGGTGACTGCCACTTGGGTGATCCATCGTCTCGAGCAAGATGTCTGAGCCAAAGTGGATGACTGGTCAGGTTTCCAACCTGCAAAACTAACAGCGGAAGTGGCATGAGTTATAGAAACCCAGTAAGTATCCACACACATACTACAATCGAACAAGATTGAAAACTTTAAATACAATACTTATGAAGCTATATACATATTTACAATTACTTATTAGAACACCTATAGCTCATACCATTCTTTTATTTCAGGAAACATGGGTTTAAGAGACATACCTGAAGTGAATCAAAATAACTTACACAAATATCTCCTCGAACATTAAGACTTCACATTACACATAATCCAAAACAATTTGATCAAGACATTCATGATATTACGTTAAATCTTTCTAATCAAGCCATTGCTAACTCATATTTTAACACTACCACAAGTACACTTTCATACTCAAAATATAATACTTACCATCACTATATAATTTTCACACCATAAAAGTTTACATACAACTATTAAGACAATCACTATAACTTATCAGCATGCTAATCAACAATTCATTATCAATGACAACAAAACAACCCCTAACCAACCCTTTATTTTCGGCCAACACATTACACAAACCAAAATCAAACTTTAATTGACTTATTATTTGACCATATCAAGAAAATACACCTCAAGTTTTCAGCTTAACTCATAGACAACATATATCAATATCTCATTAAGTACTTCAACAATGCTCACAACACTACCATCATCATCATCACTAGCATCAACTTTCATACACATCAAGCTTAAATCAAGTTTCTTGCATTCACACACTAGACATATACCAACTCAACATCAAGCTTTAACATTACAAGCATAATTTATCGCAACACACAAAAATCTCATATCCTTTCCCACATCTATAGATTTGGCCAAGGGACTTAATTTAAAACCTTTGGAGTTTTCAACACCAACAAAATAAACTTGTGTCATCACCTCATATCAAACTTGAATCATGGAAAATCATCATCAAAATCATCAAAACAACAAGATAATTTCATGACACAAGTTTACAAGATTCGACCAACATAAATAAAAAGTGACAACTTTAATGTTTTCCCAACACAAGCCAATACATGCTCATGTTTAACATTATCCCAAACACATGAACCATCATCTTTTTTTTTTATCAAAAATAACTCCCAACCAACCAATGTAATTCGGCCAAATCAAAGAACTTACCACTTTGAAATTCGCATCACAATGTCACCCAACACATAATGTAGTATCACTCAAATACATGAATCATAAACAAAAATAACAAAAATAACCTCTATCAACGTCATAACATATACATGATTCATATTTAAACAAATTCAATTTCCAATACCCACTTAGCCAAGCCTTACTCTAAAATGCTTTATATATTTATAACATCACAATAAATATTACAAACATAACTAATCGCCACTTTATTTAAATACCAAACTCAAGGTTGTAAGTTTACCAATCTACAACATACATTAAGTCCTTATCAACACAACATACTCAATTTTACAACTCACAAACCTAAACTTGTGTCAATACATTCTTAAGCATGAACTAATCAAAAAATCACAAACTCAATCATTCCCCACATAAACATGTATTCGACCATACCCTTAAATTAATAAACTTGAAGGTTTCAATTGCAACATGGATTTTCTCAACACAAGTCAATAGAACTCATACTAAAGCATCACTAGATATATGAATCACAACAATTCATTAACACAAAAACAAAACTCAAACCCTTTATCACAAGCATAATTCGACAAAAATGGGCCTACTAACCACCCTTGAAATTTATCAATCAATACACAAACACCACTCACTTTCTAACACCTAAACAATCATGAATCATTGCCCAAACAAAAAAAAATTCAAACCCTCATCATGCTTGCTAAATTTGGCCAGTTCGTAGGTATGGGGAAAATTTTGACATTTTGAAAATAAAGCATTCATGCTTATTTCATCACCAAATGCATAAATCATCATCACCCGTCAATAAAGTTCAATGAAATGTGTTGGTTCTTTGTACCATGAAGGATTCTGATAATTCTGCCACCCTGAATTGTAAAGGTATATGCATTGATCACTCGGGTGGCTATCATCACATATCACACATCTCCCAATTGCGTTCTGAAATGGTTGGGTAAATGTTATATTGATTGGTTCAAACGTCCATGGATAGTTGTTGGGTAGAACAACAGGCCTCAGAAAACCAAACTCTTGCTCCCTAATTTGAGGTGTATCATTTCTTTGTAAAGCTCGTAATTCTTCCATCGCCCAATAATGTCCATTCTTCAACCACCTAAAAATAAAAGAAATAAATATAAATTAAAGATAGAAATAAAGAAAATTAGATACAAGTAAAATAGATAGCTTCAAAACTAATAACTTAAGAAAAATAAGTCCCCGGCAACGGCGCCAAAAATTTGATCGGTGAAATAACACGTTACGCAAACACATGTATCACTCAAGTAGTATAAAATTATTGATCCCACGATGACTTAATTTCTACTGTTGTTATTAATTATTGATACTAATTATTTATAGATATCTAATTAAAGGGAGAAATGAATGATTGCTTGATTGGTTGGTTGAATGTGGATTTGCTAAATAAATAAATGCACAAAAGAAAATACTAAGGACAATAAACAAAAGACACAAATATCGAGGGTTGTGATTCCACACAATATTATTCTAATGATGAATTGATTCTTTTATATATGTGTAATAAATCATTGTGTTAGCCTGGAACATGAAAAATATGAAAAAGCCTCTTCTGATGGTCAGATGCAAACACCCAAATAACCCAATTAATCATATGTCTATGTTAACAAAGTTACCTGAATTCATTAAGTTCACGTTCCAATTATGGCTACCATCGCTCGACAAGTATATGTCTATCCTGGAAGGAAATCTTATAAGGGTTATTTATCCTTAAGGGAGATCGTGAGCTATTGAATCTAAGGTTGAAACTTAAAATCTCTTTTCCAAGTTCATTTTAAGTTTACCACATTAATCTTATTGGTGATTAGGCAAGAAGAAGTATTAAGCTTAAGATTCAATAAATAAATCAAAGTATTACCTATAATATAATTAAATCAATTATTAAGCATGTTAATATTTTGCTTCATCACATCCCTAGAATAAAAATAAAATGTTGGGGTTAGGGGATCCACCTTTAGAAATATCACTTTATTATAATATAGAAATTGTCAGTGTTACCCAATTAAGTCAAACCAGCCATAAAGGCGGTGTTATTATTTATCCATAAACCATCCATATATGCGGTAATCATCTGTCACCTAGAGAACGACCATATAAGTGGTGTCACATTATGATACATAAATAAAACCAGCCATTAAGGCGGTATCAAATTTAATCCATATTATTAAGTTACAATTTCCATATTATAAATTAAGTGAGATTAATCTACCTTTACTATTTCTAATTTAGAAATCTCCTTTATTATAATATATAAATTTAGCATGATATTACCAACCGACCATATAGGCGGTATCTTGATTAAGTCAGATTTTGAATTAATTCCAACCGACCATAAAGGCGGTATCTAGTTTAGTCAGGTTAAAATCAATTTAATTAAGTCTAACCGACCATAAAGGCGGTATCCAATTAAGTGAGGTTTTAAGATAATTTATATATTATAATTAAGGGAGATTAACCTAAATTATAATAATAAAAACATCACCCTTCCCCCTACAGAAAATTAACTGATAAACATAAAAGAAATAAAAATTAAATAAACTAATACTATTAATGGAAATAAAATGCATAATTCAAAGTGCAAATATTAAATAAATAAAAATAAAATCTTGAGATCCTTATTTAGAACCTTAGGAAAGTATTACTACTATTACTAAAAATAAAAATACATAACTAAAATAACTAAAACTAAACAAAAAAGATACAATCCTTAATCATTTATTAGGAACTTCAGGAAGGTATTAAAATTTGAAATAAAATCAAGCTCAATTTATAGGTAAAGTTTCGGCTTGCGCGTCGCGACGCAAGGAACATTGCGCGTCGTGACGCACCATTGATTTGTGCCACTTGTCTGCGGCTTCCTGAGATGCTGACACGTGTACGCATTTTTCGTCGGTAGCTGAATTATTGGCTTGGCGTCACGACGCAAATGGTTGTACGCGTCGCGACGTTGACTTAAGCAATGACGTGTAGTGTCGGCAGCATGGGATGATGACACATGTCTGGCACACGTTAGCAAGATTGTTGTGATGTTGACATGTGGCTGGCGCATGTTAGAAAGTGCGTATGATAGTAAGTTTCTCTGATGTTGACACGTGTCCGGTGCATGTTAGCGGTCGTGACACAGAAGTATTACGCGTCGTGATGCCTAAATGATAATTTTGTTCTTTTTGTCTGTTTTTCACTGTTTTGGCCCTGATTTGATCCCAGTGATTCCCAAAAATTTATTTATCTACAAAATAATACAAAATACATGAAAATATTCATAAAACCTGAGAAACAATACAAAATAATAGGTTAAAAGGGTGGAAAATAGTGATATATTGTCCGCTCATCACACCCCCAAACCTAACATTTTGCTAGTCCTCGAGCAAAATAATAAAATAACATAGTATCCTTAGTAGGGATCACGGTTACATTTAGCGGATGCAACAAGCCTTTAAACCCCAAGGTATCCTTAGTGGACGAGTTGTTGCCTCGTGAGGGCTTACAACAACGATACCCACAAACGTCAAATGCACACAAAAGCAAAAAGATAAAAAGATAAACAAGTTAGTGACTAAACAAGTGAAACTTCTTATCCAAATTAATAGTTATTTTCTTTATTTCTAAATTATCAAATAAGTAAGTTCTCCAAGTATTTTTATCGTTCTTCATATACACAACCAATAAGGTATTAATCGGCTCATTATGCCCACAATATTCATAAGTGCAGTTAAAAAGAGAGTAATATTTTTGTCCTAAAATTATATCAGAATTCACACATTTTTTAGCAATGGAACTTTTCCATTTTTTATTTATTTACAATATCTTCAATCCATGTACGAGTTTTGGGCCAGTAACTCCCAAACCAGTTGGCTTTAGGGCACTAGGTGTTAAGACACCCTTACAGACTTAATTACTCGGATTTCAGATATCTTTTTTTTATAAAATCTTCAATCCATGAGCGAGCTTTGGGCCAGTGACTCCCAAACCAGTTGGGTTTAGGGCACTAGGTGTTAAAACACCCATACGAACTTAATTACTCGGATCTCAGATGTAATAATTTATTATTATTATTATTATTTCATCGCTTTTTTAGATGCTTCCTCCAATTAAACTAGAGCACTAAATATTACAAACTTTTCAATTACAACTCATGGCCATATGTTACCATGCATGTTGATAATACCTGCCAACTGAGCATATGAAGATCCAATTTTAATCAGTTCTATGAAGAATTCACAAATTAAATATTTCAAAAGGAAATAAACAAAAATTAACTTATTATGAAATAGGTTGAGATAAGTCTTAGGAGTGGAAATTCCTTACACAGTTATCTCAAACACCATTCCACATGATTAGTCAAGTTAAAAACACAAAAACAAAATATTTTTTTATTTTTATTAATTTTTTTAATTAATTGTTTTTTGAATTTTTGAAAATTTTGCCTAAAAACCAAGCAAAAATAATACAATGAAAAAAATAAAAATAATATACTAATCAATTATTCCCCTCCCCTAAACCTAATTGAGATATTGTCCCCAGTGTCTAAAAAGTAGAAGAATAGTTTAGAAGACAGTACCTGGTTAGCTGAAATTCTACATCTAAAAAGAAAATTAAAGGTTAAGATCTAGATTTATCTGACGCTTCTTACCACGATCATTATCAGACCAGTTAATATTGGAAAGAATATGGTCAATTTTTGGTTCAAAGACTAAAAGTTGGTTAATTAAATCATTGGCAGTTCTGGCAATGAAGAGGATATCTTTTATAGATTTTGACACGAACCCATTTCTCCGGGCATCATCAAGAAACACACAAAGAAAATCATAAAATCCATCAGCATTAAACAGTTTAATCGGTTTCTGGTGTATGTTTAAATTTGCTCAAGATAGTACTGTAAACATTTCCTCCATTGTGCCTAAGCCACTTGGCAAAGCAATAAAAGCATCAGCACGGTTAATTATTTCCACAAGTCGTTTAGACATACCTGACACAATGCATTCATCTCCGTTTGTTGGGGTTGGTGCTCAGAGCGCCAATTCCCATTTGTATTTCCTTGAAAATACTTATGTAAAATATTTTATTATGAATAGTACAAGCAGTTTCTATAATATAATATATCTTTTAATATGGTAAAAACGTTTTTAACCTTAGGATGACTAGTCATGATACTGTTGTAAAAGCGTAGGAATTGACATTGAGTTGTTTCATGACGTTGTCATTCTTAGACAGCTCTTGGTCAAGGTTTACACTACTTGGTCAGTAAAGTAAACCCGTTGAGACCGGTACATGTCGTATACTGGAATATATGATTCCAATGGTTTCTCAATGAACCATGAGTCTTGGAGACTCGTATAGATGTGTAGGTGTTTATGGCGGATAAACACTGAATGACTCACCGAAGATTCTTAATGGATGGTACACCAACGTCAATAAGAATCTTCTCGGGTTGAGTAGCATCTGTGATTCTTCGACTTGAGATACCACTATAGGCACATGAGACATCCTCCACACTTAGATGACAGTCATATCACTGATCTATTTAGATCAGACCTCCGCATGTTCGTTTCGGATACAGTTAAAATTTAAATGCACAACAAAACTGAAAAATTTTCACTTCGTGTTTCTAAAATAATTTATATAAGTCATAACATGCTAATGATGCGCGTTTGAATGCTTAAAGATTTCCCGCAACACATAAATAAATTTCATAATTGTATCACGAAAACCGAGCTGTTACATTCTCCCATTCTTATAAAAATTTCATCCTCGAAATTTCCCCGTCCTTATGTCTAATCATTCGGAACTGAACGCACATACATGATAATTTTATCCGTATTCAGAAGTCATCTAACTTACACATTTTCAAAAACTACGTGTTTCATATATCAATACAAGGCATACTATTTCAAATCAAAGAAGATCGAATCAAACATTTCGTACCAGAATCAAACCAAACTTGTCATTTCAATTCACATTCATTCATAGGAATTTGCTCAAGCAGTTTCAAAAACTCATCCATCACAAAAACAAAAATCCATACATAAATTCTATACAGTTAATCACATTCATCATAACACAAGTCCTTTACAGGCAATCAAATACGATATCAAAAACGAAAACATAATACAAATTTCATACTATTTATTTCGTCCACAATACAAAATGGAACTCATTCATTTCACATCATGACATTCATATCATATCTATAAACCCTATCAACATCAAAGTTTATATATGTACATATCCCATCACACATACAACTTTGTATGGCTGACAACAATACATATATAATCATCACAATATTAAAATGTTCTGTAACAAATTATAAAAGTGTTGGATAATATGACCCATAGCGTCACTATTTGTACAGATCACGGTGTTGTTGTACAAATTAACTATGTGACAAGGAAATTGCACTCTCATCATTTGTGATTAAATCACCATAAATGTATAAAATGAAGAGAGGTCCATATGATTAGTTCCTGGATTGAGATGATATGAGACAGTATCAATCCCCGAAGGATTAATCATTAAATATCCCTAGCCGGAGTATTATCGAGACAGGACATCGATAATGCGGAATAGGCTAGTATTGCACTTGTGCATGTTGTGAGGACACAACGGCATAGTTCTCATATATATAAGTATTGGATACTTATGCAAGTGCGATAGGAGGTCGTGTTTCACCGATGGTACGGGAAACAGCTTCGCTCTGGATAGACCCCTCGGAATCCCATTGGTATTATGACTATGTGTCTATGGGAGGCCGAAATCAAGGTAGGTGTGTATAGTCTTAACCTGAGACTTGCATCGCTAATACTTGCGATAATCGGTAGACTTTGGTCTTGGTGGTACAGGGCTTTAACCGGTTCTGTGTAGACCATTTCTGGGTTTATCAGAGAGTCGTAGTGTATTGGGTGTGATGTCAAGACGGAAGTATCACTTCAGTTATATTGGAGATGATGTCAAGCAGGATACGGTACTAGTGCTCTTAAGTGTTGCGCAACCATCGGGATATTGTGACCAGGTCATAAATATCCGATAATAGAGACTATGTTACCAGACATCCGACATGTGCTTCGGACGGGGCAGACACTTATCCAGCCCCAGCCCTAGCACGTGACTATCCGATACTGGACCAATATACACAATACTACGGTATACTACGCTTGATACAGATCTATATATTCCTGTAAGAATATTTCTGGAGAATTGGGTAGGCATGGCGCTTTGCTAGAAGCCAACCTTGTCTTGTAAATCGATATAAACGTAGTACGAGGTACTTACGTGTTCGGACAGTCCGACGATCGTATTTACTGCCAACATATCCGGAGATCTCATGGGTCGGTTCCTGAAGATTCACCGATGACGTATGACTCGCACTTTGATTAATCTGGGATTAATTAGAAGAGAGAGATAGAATTAATCTGGGATTAATTCGATGAGGGAGAAAATTAATCTGGGATTAATTACGGAGATATTTTATCTCGGATAAAATATCGTTAAAGAGAGAGAACGATTAATTTGCAATTAATCGGTAAAATTAGTATATTCGATATATTAATCGAAATTGGATTTTGACGCGGAATTAAAATTAGATTTTAATTCGGGCGAACGGATTAATTTAGAATTAATTCGTTAGCGATGTGAATAGTGAATTCGCTAGGCGTAATCACTTAATTACGACGCGACGGAAAATTCGTTAATTTGGAATTAGCGAACCCGAACCCGAGAGTGATTGCGAGCGCATTCGCATTTCGAATTCGAGCGCGGCACGTGAGTCACATCAAGTGTCAAATCATTTGTCACATCATGCGTCAAATCAATTGCCACTTTGAGTGATGTGACTTGACAACATGTCACTTTATTAAAGTGATGTGATGTGACTTAAAGTAAAAAGTTGAAATGATGGAAAGCTTTATTGCTTTTTATTTTTGACTTTTGAATTAAAAGTTATATATATATCTTTTATTTAATTTACTTGGTAAATAGGAAATAAATATATATATATATTAAATCTTTTCTCTCTCTTACATGCAAGGATACGGTTTCCTCATTTTCCCTCTCTTTTCCTCTCATCTTCTTCACGGCTTCACTGCCGTTTTTCTTCTTGATTTTTCTGGTTTCACCGAAATTTTTGAGAAGCAAATTGAAGAAGACTTAGTGCTAGCACACCATGAGTGATACATAGGTGATAGGGAAGTGTCTTCATGAGCTTGGATTTAATTTTTGAGCTTGAAGCTTTGAGCTTCAATGGAGTCCATGCATGGCCGATTCTTGGAGGAACCAAACCAGTCCAAACTGAGCAGCCCACTGCCTTGGAGAGCTGTTGCCGTGAGCTTGGAGGAAGGAAAAACGCAACTTGTGTTCATTTCATCAAAACCGTTCAATGTGAGTTATGATTCCGCACCTCCTTTGATGTGTTCATATGCGTTTTTTATGCTTGATTTGTTGATCTTGGGACTTGATTTAACTCCTACAAAACTTACATATGTACTCTTGTAATAAACATAATCTTTTATATTAATAAATACATCCATTGTCACAGCCAGAAGTGGCATATGATCATAGTTAATCGTGGTTTATCTAGAAAGCAAACTAAAATTTCCCCTGAATTTCGGTTGACCAAACTTGGGCAACAATTTTCCATTTATAATTCATGCAAACCACAATACATTGGAAGCAATTTCCATACATATTTACGCTCCACAAAAAATATCTCATAACAACATACAACCATCTATTGCACAAGATTAAAATTTAATCATCAAACCATCTAAAAATTTGAGTATTAACATGCATATACACATTATCATCAAAACATGTAATACATGAACCTATGGCCATCATTATCAAAAAATTCCATATATAAGTGACTTACTAATAGTTATAGGTAATTCGAAAAACATTGAATGATTCCAGAATGGTAGCATTCAAAGTTTATATTTAACCTAAACATGTAAAATTCTAGTAACAAGATACATCATCATTCTTACAACTATTGTATCATTTCAACAATGAAGAATAACACTTATTCAAGTTCAATAATTAAAGCACAACAATGAAGAATAACACTTATTCAAGTTCACCGAAATTTCAGAGAAGCAAATTGAAGAAGACTTAGTCCTAGCACACCATGAGTGATACATAGGTGATAGGGAAGTGTCTTCATGAGCTTGGATTTAATTTTTGAGCTTGAAGCTTTGAGCTTCAATGGAGTCCATGCATGGCCGATTCTTGGAGGAACCAAACCAGTCCAAACCGAGCAGCCCACTGCCTTGGAGAGCTGTTGCCGTGAGCTTGGAGGAAGCAAAAACGCAACTTGTGTTCATTTCATCAAAACCGTTCAATGTGAGTTATGATTCTGCACCTCCTTTGATGTGTTCATATGCGTTTTTTATGCTTGATTTGTTGATCTTGGGACTTGATTTAACTCCTACAATGGTATCAGAGCTATTATCAAGCATGAAAAAAGTTAGGGTTTATTTTGGGCAAAATCGATTTTGACTTGTTTTGGTTAAATTGATTGTTTAAGCATGCTTGGATGATGTTTAATTAAGATTGTGCATGATCAATTTCATGAAATTGGATTGGATTCAATTTTCCCTAAATTTTGGGCATGACAAATTGGGTAAAATCAATTGAAGCATGATTTGGTTGAATTGGTTGATTAAGTATGCTTGTATGTTGATTATTGAAGTTGTGCATGATCAATTTCAAGAAAATTGGATTGGATCAATTTTCCCCAATTCTTTAGGTTGAACATGTAACTTGAAATTGGGTAAAATGTGTTTGAGCATGTTTTAATTAAATTGGATGTTTAAGTATGCTTAAAACATGTTTAATTGAGATTGTGTGTGATCAATTTCAAGAAAATTGGATTGGATCAATTTTCCCCAAATTGGAGGCATGACCGAAATTGGAGAACCCTAATGTCTTGGAATTAATTTGTTTTTTGATCATTGGATGACTTAAAACAATTGGGTAATGTTGTTTTGAAGTTCAATTGAATTGAATTTTGATTTGGAACAATTTTCCCTTTATAAAGTGGGTTGACCGAATTCAATTGGACATGAAATTCATTGTGATTTTTTGTTTGATTCATTGGATGAGTTGAATTGATTTGGTAAATTATGATTGTGGACTCAATTGGATTGAAACCGAATCGAATTGAAAAACCCCTAATTGCCGAGACTTGAAAGCATGTAAATTGGGTTTGATTTTAATAAATTGTGTTGGACACTATTTAATGTTAAAGTGCATGATTAATTAGGCTAATTGATGTTTTAGAAATGTTAATTGGGTAATTGATTGTGTATTACACTTAGGTTAATTAATTGTGAAATTTGGAATTTTATAAGTTAATTAATTTGGCTTGATTTTGGAAATTGGGCTTGTTAGGTTGTAATTGGGCTTTTGGGCTTTGTTGTAACAAAGTTGGGTTTAGGCAAAATTGGTTGGATCCAATTAGGCCCAAAACCGAATCCAAAAGGTCCAATTATGACTTAATGGACCTTAATTATTTAATTGGGCCTAATGGGCCAAAATTAATTTAAAGGCTTATGGGGTAACTCCCGGATTGGATTTGGGTTGTTCGGTTTGACCCGAGTTGACCAAAAGTCCACGCCTAATAGAAATTAATTAAAAGCCCATTGGACTTTAATTAAATAAAACATTAGATGTTAATCGGGCTTTGAGACCCGTTGCGATTAAATTTGGAATTTAAGTCGTAAAGGTTCGTTAATAAAGGTGTAATATTTAATTTGGAATTAAATAATGAATTAGAATTAAATACGTATTAAATTGGATTTAATCATGTAATTTAATTTTATTTGAGAAATCGTACTTTGAGTAAGTGTTCGCAATACGAGTTTGACTCGAACAAAATCAAATCTTTGTTTGAACATTGGATGATCGCTAATAATCAAGATTAATTAATTTGATTGATTGATTGATAACATGCTTGTATGAATACATGGTTGTGATGTTTGAATAATGTATATCGGATGGATATTAGTCGGGTTGGGCGATTTTGGAAATTGTAATAAATTTGATTTATTAAATTGGACCTGCGTGTCCAGCCTTATCTCCTATTTCTTTGTATTCTCTTCTCACCTATTCCCCTCCATGTAAAAGAGGTTTCTTTAGAAGTGTAGTGTAACGGGTAGAAGTAATACAAGTGCTAGCGGGAGAGAGAAAGAGAGAGATTTGATCTAGGATCAATGTAAAATATCCATCCGCATATCATTATTATTTTATTTCATACTCGCTTTATTATGTGTGTTTAGAATGCATGCTTAAGGGTGTATGATGATGAGAACTTAACAAAGATAATTAAATTGGTAGCCAATTTGCACGCGAAAAACCCTCGTTAAATATCATGCGTTTTTCCTTCCATTGAGTGATTCTTACTCAAGATCCGAGATTGGCAGGGGTTGTTGGCCAAAGTCAAGCCCTTGTCCATCAAAGATGTGTTTTAATCACGAGGCTTTGTTCCATATCGGTGTCGTGTCCAAGTTGTGGTTTGTTGGCCAAAGTCAAGACCACTTCTTGTCCATTGACATTGATTACGAAGCTTCCATGTCAATGGGTCCGCGCTTGACTGGGATCACTAGGTTTGTTGTGCCAAAGCCAAGGCCTAGTTGATTCAGAGGAAAAAGGTTAGGGTATACATTCGATGTATAGGCATATATAAGATATATGTTTGGGACTTGGATGTCCACCTACTGGATCTAGGAGTTGGATGAGATCCAATTGATCTTCGAGATCTACCTAGTTAATTATCATACAATTTGTTGGCCAAAGTCAAGATTGTGTGATATTTAACGGGATCCTAGCCCACTAGGAAACACGGTTTCCCGAGTACTCGACAGAGGGTTAGAGGCTCGACGAAAAATAGTGGGAGGCAAGAATTGAATTTGCAATATTCGTTCAATTACTCGCCATACGCGCTCAATTTAAATTATTTCGTCATTAGATTAAATGTTAGTTAGACTAATATTTAAATTGTTGTTTTAATAAACAGTTGGACTGTATTATACTTGATTATATATAATTGGATTATATTAATCAATATATTTGAATTAATTAATTTCACTTTACAGTTGATTTTATAATTGGATTATAGTAATCAATGTAATTGAGGTTAATTAATTTGGATTATATTTGATTATATAGTTGGACTATTATAATCATATAATATATAAAGTACCACTAATCGTTGATTAAATAGTTGGACTATTGTAATCAAGATAAAATTGAAAAGTTGGATATTTAAAATATAATCTAGGATTAAAATATTTTAAATGATTTAATTTTCAAATTGGGAATAAATAATAGGTTACTTTATTTGATAAAATAACTCATTATACCTTAAGCCCAAAATTAAGCAAGATAAGTAGAGCATAAAAT
The DNA here is from genome assembly GCA_019454045.1 of Zanthoxylum bungeanum. Lineage (NCBI taxonomy): Eukaryota > Viridiplantae > Streptophyta > Magnoliopsida > Sapindales > Rutaceae > Zanthoxylum > Zanthoxylum bungeanum. Next base: position 69,586 of record SKCR01041831.1, on the reverse strand, counting down.
CTTTGGAAGATTTATGTGATGATGACTTTAATGCTTAATTTAATATACTTGTCATAAATCTAATTTTAGATTTAAGAAGTATTAAAATTGCAATTTATAATTCTTGGAGAATTAATTGACTATTATATAAAGTCAAAGTTTGCAATTGGGCAAGTAGCACGAGGTGCACATCCTTTCAATATTCTAAAAAACCCAAGGCTTGGCCTAAGGTTTCTGAAATATTGAAAAGATAATTGACATATCCCAAAATGACTACCATTTGGATATGGCAGACACGAAGGAATTAAAGAAAGGGCAAGACTCTACTTTAAAATATTTGTCTTAGTTATGTTCACAGCTAGTATTGAAATTAGATTTTAAATACTTAGTGTGGTACATAATATATATGTATTGATGTTCAGAATCTGCTTTGAGCAGGATACTGAATTCAAGCTGAGATTGCTCTGCGAATCGGAAACGGGACGAAAGTCGCTGTTTCGACCGTAGATACCCAAGTTTAGGAACTACCCTTCGGGTGTATACTTAATTAGGAACTGTTATAATGTAACTAGTTTGACTAGAGACATTATCTATATATCAGTGTTTAATCCATTGTGGATAAACCTTTATATTCTAGAACACTCAGTGGTTTATTATATAAAGATGATACTGAGATAAATACATTAGATGTGAATAACAGAATTTATATTTTGAATATAATTAAAATCTCAAACATATAAAATGACAAATAAATAGCTCAAATTGATTTGATCAATAGAGACTTATTTGTGGCATTGTTGTCTAGGACACAATTTAATTAGACTCGTATATCCACACTTTTGAAGAGTGGGTACTAGGACTGATTTGACTATTCAAATAAGGTCTGTGAATCTAGTTTATTAGGTAAAGTACCTAAAATACTATTTGCTTGGTAATAGTGTAAGTGCCACCGATCTGTTAGCCCTATTCATGGTGAAGTTAGTGGGCCCATATCTAACTAGGCTAGATGTGAACATGAATATTTCGTGACCTTAACGGATGTGGCATCACGTTATGGTTATGTGTTTCTTTTGAAGAACACAAATCAGAAACTTTAAAGTTTCGACACGAAGTAAATAAACAGATCGGCTATAGTATTATTCCGCCACGGTAAGACCGTAATGGAAAATACTTAAGCAGTAAGTTTCGTATATACTTGAAAGAGTATAGTATTCTTTCAAATGAGGACTCCTCCCGAAACACGTCAAAGTGACGGTGTGTGTCCGAACGAATTAACCGAATCATGTTAGACATGATAAGGCTAATCACGAGTCGCTCTGAGCTACTGTTTCCTTCAATAGGATATGTACTAACAGTGCAAAACTTATTTAGAATAAGGTTCCATATAAATCTGTTTGACAGATGTCATATAGGATATGAACAAGGAAGAAACAAGGTTCTCATTCCTGATAATTTGGGTATGCCAGGCATAACGTTTGGATGATACCAAACTAAGGACCCAAATTGGATAAGTGCCAATATAGGTTATCCTAAGGGAAACCATAAGTATAGTACTTATAAATCTCACATGAGAACAATGTGATTGTTGCTCACCATGCGGTTTTTCCTAAGAGGAATACCGATATGCAGTGGTCAGTGGGAGGAGGATAGTGATACTCGATGAAAATCGGAGTAATACTGTTCAAGGCACGAAGTCCTTAATGGAACACAAATAGTTCATCTATGATGAATCTGTACCATTAATCTTCGAATACACAAGAACGAGTAGATCGGATAGAGTCAGAAAACGACCTAGGGTATGGGTTTCTGATCTAACCTCATAAAGATGTCAATCTTATGAAGGTACATCCACCGACTACGTTTTGAGGAAGTGATACGAGGTATCGACTCCCCATTATGGCAAAGTGCCATGAGTCCAAATGGATTCCATGTTAACAACTATTTTGGATACTAGTTGTTGTACCACAAGGCATTGTGCCTATGGTACATTAAACGTCTTCAAGGAAGACATACATGGATGGCAACATACCAACGTACAAAGCTAGGCTTTTGACGGAAAGGTATCGTTATCAACATTGTGTTAATAACGGTTCAACCTTTTACCTGTTGCCATGGTAAATCCATTTTGAAGATGCTTGTTGATAACTGCATATTTCATTTTTGAAATGTGTCAGTTACAAATCAAAATCGCTTTCCTGAAAAGGAAACCTTTTGGAGGATGTTTACAACATCCTGACGATTTTGTATAACCGACAAACAAGGTTTGCGGGTTATTCGATCCATGTTTGGATTGAAGCAAGCATAAGGTTCTTGGAACTGACGTTTTGAAATAATCATAATGGTTTATGATTTGACTCAAAACGAAATAATTCTTGTGTATATAAGGAGGTTAGTGGGAGTGCACTGACATGAATGTCATGTAAAATAATGATAATATGTCACTTCTTGACAATGAAATTCCCATAAAACAATCGGTGAAAGCTTGGCTTTCATAAGAAATTCTCCGTAGAATTCTGGGGAGTAACAACCTTTATTCAAGGAATAAAGATCTACTGGGCTAGATTTGGAGTTGGTAACACTCTCTGAGAAATTGTACATTTAAAATGTACTTGTATTGGTGTCTCATACGCTTTGAGCATATGGAGTCACAATCGGGTCAATCCAAGTGATAGTCACTGGATTGAAGATTAAGAACATCTGTTAGTATCTGAGAGAACTAAAGATGTTGTCTTAAACTATGGAGATGGAGAACTTGAAGTGACTGGGATCACTGCTGCAAATTTCCAAACCGGTAAATACTGCGGTACTATAAAGTTTGAACACTGGGACAGTGAGCTGGAAATCTTCCGAGCAAGATAACTGTTGCCGAATTAACAACAAATGCGGATTATTGCTGCAGCTGAGGCAGCAATAGAAGCCATTTGGATCGATATAAATCTAATTAGATTAGATATAGTTCTGTTAGTAGCTGAGCTAGGCGTCAGCACAGGCTAAAGAATTAAAGGTCTCATCGACGATCCAGAGATATATACTTCTATATCATCTGATTCGTTCGGATCATACATCGTGGCGATGTGATGATCGTGTAAATCGCGTCAGACGATAATTAAGCAAATCCGCTGACGAAACCTTTCCTCAGCAATTTGAGCGAATTGTACATAGTTCGGGTGTTAGACACTCGAGTGACTGGCTATGTGCCAAGTGGGAGATTGTTGGATAATATGACCCATAGCGTCACTATTTGTACAGATCACGGTGTTGTTGTACAAATTAACTATGTGACAAGGAAATTGCACTCTCATCATTTGTGATTAAATCACCATAAATGTATATAAAATGAAGAGAGGTCCATATGATTAGTTCCTGGATTGAGATGATATGAGACAGTATCAATCCCCGAAGGATTAATCATTAAATATCCCTAGCCGGAGTGATATATCGAGACAGGACATCGATAATGCGGAATAGGCTAGTATTGCACTTGTGCATGTTGTGAGGGCACAACGACATAGTTCTCATATATATAAGTATTGGATACTTATGCAAGTGCGATAGGAGGTCGTGTTTCACCGATGGTACGGGAAACAGCTTCGCTCTGGATAGACCCCTCGGAATCCCATTGGTATTATAACTATGTGTCTATGGGAGGCCGAAATCAAGGTAGGTGTGTATAGTCTTAACCTGAGACTTGCATCGCTAATACTTGCGATAATCGGTAGACTTTGGTCTTGGTGGTACAGGGCTTTAACCGGTTCTGTGTACACCATTTCTGGGTTTATCAGAGAGTCGTAGTGTATTGGGTGTGATGTCAAGACGGAAGTATCACTTCAGTTATATTGGAGATGATGTCACGCAGGATACGGTACTAGTGCTCTTAAGTGTTGCGCAACCATCGGGATATTGTGACCAGGTCATAAATATCCGATAATAGAGACTATGTTACCAGACATCCGACATGTGCTTCGGACGGGGCAGACACTTATCCAGCCCCAGCCCTAGCACGTGACTATCCGATACTGGACCAATATACACAATACTACGGTATACTACGCTTGATACAGATCTATATATTCCTGTAAGAATATTTCTGGAGAATTGGGTAGGCATGGCGCTTTGCTAGAAGCCAACCTTTTCTTGTAAATCGATATAAACGTAGTACGAGGTACTTACGTGTTCGGACAGTCCGACGATCGTATTTACTGCCAACATATCCGGAGATCTCATGGGTCGGTTCCTGAAGATTCACCGATGACGTATGACTCGCACTTGATTAATCTGGGATTAATTAGAAGAGAGAGATAGAATTAATCTGGGATTAATTCGATGAGGGAGAAAATTAATCTGGGATTAATTACGGAGATATTTTATCTCGGATAAAATATCGTTAAAGAGAGAGAACGATTAATTTGGAATTAATCGGTAAAATTAATATATTCGATATATTAATCGAAATTGGATTTTGACGCGGAATTAAAATTAGATTTTAATTCGGGCGAACGAATTAATTTAGAATTAATTCGTTAGCGATGTGAATAGTGAATTCGCTAGGCGTAATCACTTAATTACGACGCGACGGAAAATTCGTTAATTTGGAATTAGCGAACCCGAGCCCGAGAGTGATTGCGAGCGCATTCGCATTTCGAATTCGAGCGCGGCACGCGAGTCACATCAAGCGTCAAATCATTTGTCACATCATGCGTCAAATCAATTGTCACTTTGAGTGATGTGACTTGACAACATGTCACTTTATTAAAGTGATGTGATGTGATTTAAAGTAAAAAGTTGAAATGATGGAAAGCTTTATTGCTTTTATTTTTGACTTTTGAATTAAAAGTTAATATATATCTTTTATTTAATTTACTTGGTAAAAAGGAAATAAATATATATTATATTAAATCTTTCTCTCTCTTACATGCAAGGATACGGTTTCCTCATTTTCCCTCTCTTTTCTCATCATCTTCACGGCTTCACTGCCGTTTTTCTTCTTGATTTTCTGGTTTCACCGAAATTTTTGAGAATCAAATTGAAGAAGACTTAGTGCTAGCACACCATGAGTGATACATAGGTGATAGGGAAGTGTCTTCATGAGCTTGGATTTAATTTTTGAGCTTGAAGCTTTGAGCTTCAATGGAGTCCATGCATGGCCGATTCTTGGAGGAACCAAACCAGTCCAAACCGAGCAGCCCACTGCCTTGGAGAGCTGTTGCCGTGAGCTTGGAGGAAGCAAAAACGCAACTTGTGTTCATTTCATCAAAACCGTTCAATGTGAGTTATGATTCCGCACCTCCTTTGATGTGTTCATATGCGTTTTTTATGCTTGATTTGTTGATCTTGGGACTTGATTTAACTCATACAAAACTTACATATGTACTCTTGTAATAAACATAATCTTTTATATTAATAAATACATCCATTGTCACAGCCAGAAGTGGCATATGATCATAGTTAATCGTGGTTTATCTAGAATGCAAACTAAAATTTCCCCTGAATTTCGGTTGACCAAACTTGGGCAACAATTTTCCATTTATAATTCATGCAAACCACAATGCATTGGAAGCAATTTCCATACATATTTACGCTCCACAAAAAAGATCTCATAACAACATACAACCATCTATTGCACAAGATTAAAATTTAATCATCAAACCATCTAAAACTTTGAGTATTAACATGCATATACACATTATCATCAATACATGTAATACATGAACCTATGGCCATCATTATCAAACAATTCCATATATAAGTGACTTACTAATAGTTATAGGTAATTCGAAAAACATTGAATGATTCCAGAATGGTAGCATTCAAAGTTTATATTTAACCTAAACATGTAAAATTCTAGTAACAAGATACATCATCATTCTTACAACTATTGTATCATTTCAACAATGAAGAATAACACTTATTCAAGTTCAATAATTAAAGCACAAACAACCAAAATCGTTACATTATATGAATATTCATCAATATGTGTTTAAAAGCTTCAATAATCAATCACATTGATTTTAATTGAAACAAAACATATGAAAGGTTATAAACTTACCAATCAAGCCTTGAACTAGATGAAACAACTTCTTTTTTCCTTATGTCTTGGCCGAATTTCTCAATCCTTGTGCAGAGAGAATTTTGTGCTTTTGTTTGAATATAGAATATGAACGAATACTGAATTGGATTTGATGACATTTTTCCTTTATATTTAATTTTAATAAAATAAATAAAATCAAAACCAAATCCAATAATTCAAAATAGGTTATGCTTCATTTTTTGTTGCATTGCGAATATTGCATGATGGTGAAAGCAATATAGTTCAAAAATTGTACAAAAGGAAATCAATTTTCTTCAACTTGGAATATTGGATACATTTTTTTAGTTCCCCATCTTCTAGATGTGATGCACATTGAAAACAATATTTATGATATTTCATCAAATGGGTAAGACAAAGGATGACATTAATGCTAGAAATGATCTTGAGTATCTTAAGGCTAGAGGAAAACTAGTTCTTGATAAAAATGACAAAGTAGATGGTCATATATAGATTGATCTGAATCCTAAGTATACTACGAACTCGTGCATGATAGACTATGTCATTTGATTTACAACGGTGAGGTTGGTGTAGAAATCTTGACCAATATCTACGTATTTTGGGGACATAGTTTAGTTTGTAGCTATGGATATTTTACATAGATATGGAGTTCACTCCTTCTTGCGATAAGTAGAAGGGTACCTTCCATAAGGGTTGATCAGGTACTTGAACGATTAAAGCGCTCAAGTCTTTCTATTGCGATAAAAAGATTAACATTCATAATGGTTATGAATAAATCGTTCATTAGAGAATCAATGATATTTATGGTAAAAATAAATAGAGGGGTATAATGGATATTTTGACCTGACTTTAATTATGAGATACTCGGGAAGGGTCAATTTATATGTAATGACTATATCGATTGAAACAGACGCAGTTTGGGTTATTTTATATCTACGGCAACGACAATGTAGTTTAAGGTTTTTAGTGGAATAATCTAAAGTTAATAATTTAGAATATTTAATTAAAGAGTTTAATTAATATTCTGGGATTATTGGAGCATGGAACTATAGGTCCATTTGGTCCCCGTGCTAGCTCGATTTACTGTAGCAAATTAAATATAATTCGATGGTCCAATTATTTACTCACATATATTATTATTATTAATATGATTAATAATAAATGTCACACATGGAACTTATATTAATTTTAATATAAGGTTTTTATTTGATTTAAATGATTATGAGATAATCATTTTAATTCTTGTAATTATTTTTTAATAATTATTTTTTTTGGAAATAAATGGATTTGAAATAATGATTTTAAATTAATATTTATGAAAATGAAAGTTACAAGAATTCTTTTTGTCAACATGTTTATGACTTTATGAAGACATTAAACAAAAAATAAATTATTTCTTGCTTTTTTTGGCCATGTTGGCCGAATTCATGTGTAACATCCCCAATCCAGGAAGGTTATCGGGAAGTAACAGATTCCACTATCACCTAAGACACTGTCCGTTACTAAAGAAAACTCACTTCTTACCTGATAACTAGTCATCACATCAATATGTGCACACACACACATTTCATATAACTGACTTAATGCATGGACAATAAGAAAAGTATACATAATCTGGTTAATCTTTACAGAAACATCAGAAATCATGCAACTGTCATGCACCGAAAAGAAACCAAAAAGAAACTACATTCTATGTGAAAGTAGGTCTGACATGATGGACCGACATAACTAGTGACTGCAGTGCTACTCTTGTCCCTGATCCGGGTCTCCAAAAGCTGATTATGGCTCACCAGTTGAAAGATCCTGCAAAATTGGAGAGTGGGGGTTAGTCTTAGATAATTCAGTGAGTGGAGCTATAAAATTAGAAAACAGTATTAATAATTTTGTATCAAATGATCGTAGCATAAAAACTACTTTATGATCTCATAAAATATAAACCAAATCTTTTTCTGTAACGACCAACAGTTTTTACTACTGCCTACAATGATACTGTTACGTACGGGACGAAGGCATGTAAAATAAATTATGTTGAGACTCAAATATGCTCGTGGAATGACTTTGGGGACAATCGGTAAATTTCTTGAAGTCCCGGGACAAGACTGTACCGTGTTTCCTTTGGACTGCCCATGGTATTTGGGGCGTAACAAGTTCATAGGATCTCTGATTTTTATGCATTTTATATTTTCAGAAAGCTGAGAACGAGACCTACAACTTCCGCGTTGAATATTTTCCCAAATTCGGACTAGAAACTGATCAAAAATGCAAGTTAAAATTTAGATGAATAGTGATTTCGGACCCAAGTGATAAAATTTCAAAACTTCTCCACTTTTCTACACTCTTCTACATTCTTCCTTATATCATTTAAGTCCCCCTATATAAAGGGCTTACTATTCAAAAATCAAAAATTTGGAAACAAAAAGAAAAGAAATAAACGTGAGAGAAATAGAGGGAAAGAAGAAGAAGAAGAAGAAGAATGAGAAGAAAGAAAGAGAAAAGAAAGAGAAAAAAAAGAAGAAGAGGAGAAGGAATGAAGGAAGATGAAAAAAAAATTGATCATGGCAACCATGGGAGGTTTAGGGAATGAAGAAAATCAAAAAGAAGAAGGTAAGAAAACTTGACCCAAATTTTGGTTTGTTGAATTTTGAAAATATGATGATAGAATAGAGATATTGGCATGATAAGAATTGTATATTGGTGATTGTTAAGTAAGGAAAATGATTAAGGAGCTAAATACTCAAATTTGGAGGTTTTAAAGTTTGGTTAAAATTAATAATTTTGAGGATTAGTGAGTAGTTAAGGATGATAATTGGATGTAGAATATGTGTTTATTGAAGTTTAATAACATAGTTTATGTGATAAGAATTGATATGGAAGCATTGGGGATGTATTGACTAAAGAAAGAAAACTTGAAGAACTAGTGCAGAATCAGATTTTCCAGATTCGCGTCGCGACGCAAGAAGAAACCTGCATCACGACGCGTGCTAAAAAAACTAAAATTTATTTGTGTCGCAATGCGAGTTCGTAATGTGGCCCGAATCAGTTTTAAGCCACCCCTGTTTCTTTCTAGCGTGCTTGAGGCCACCTTATGGGTCTCATATCAGTTTATATGCATATCCTACATCGAGACATAAGCACGATAAACCTTATAAACAAGATACGATGATACATCATTTAGCTTAGCTAATTTCTGATATTCATTGGTACAACTTACATGCTAATTAAGTTTCCAACCCTAGATTATCTACAGGAATCGCAACTTTCCTCGGTAAAGAATTCAGTACCAGCCAGACTCCAAAAACAATGAGTGGACACCTCTTTCTTTAAGTTGATTTTATTTATTGATTTACTTATTCTTTATAGATTGAGGATTACTTTTCTGCAAATAAGGCGTTAGCCATTATTTACTTACATTTGTTTTTCAGATAGTCATGATGTAGAAAAGAAATGATTTTCAAACATGAGATTTATATTTTTCAAGGCATGAGGGAAAAACTCACCCCAGTATGTAACTTGAAACAATATGGAATTGACGGTTACAGAGACATGTGCACATATAGAGGACTAGGGGGACGGCGATACATAACGCCCCTAGATCCTAGTTTCAGAGCCAGGATGACGGCATAGGTTCGTGTACCAGGACTCTAGTTCAGAACTTGGGTGGTAGCATAGATACGCACCCAATGTTCTAGTTTGTGGCGTGGGGGACGACGATACGTAACGCCCCAAGACCACCAGTTTCAGAGATAGTAGTGTCATACTTTGGGGGACGGCGATACGTAACGCCCCAAAGTCATGGATTTGCACTGCTGGCTACGGTTAGGCATATGGGGGGACGGCGATACGTAATGCCCTAATATGTCAAGGTTTTTCAGACACATAGCAGTTCACAGAGAGTAGATTTTCAGTAAATAGTTTTTCAGAAACAGATTTTCAGAAATAGCTTTCAGAACCAGAGTTTCAAAAGCAGTTTTCAGAAAGACGAAGTTTTCAGAAATGAAGTTTTCATATAAATATGTCTTTGGAACTATGGTTTTGAAACTAAAAGTTTTTACATCAGTTTTCAGTTTTCGTCCACTCACTTAGATCGTATAACGATCTAACCCCCACTCCAGTCTTTATGTTTTGCAGGATTCTTGGAGGATGAGCTCGGGAGGACAGATACTGATGCAGTCACTAGGGATGAAGTCCACCAGTATGAGTCAGAGACATAGTGAGAGTCTAGTTATAGTCAAGTGTGAGTCTTGTATAAGTCATGGTCGTGTGTAGTCATTGTAAACGGTTATTATTAAATACAGTAATTAATATTGAGTTTGTTTTATTGTTCTTGAGTTGGGCTACGGTCCTACACAAATTATAGTCATATAAAGAAAAGTATATTAGTTCATATTATAGTTAAATAGTCAGAGGCTTATGGGGTTAATATTGCTATCCCCTGCTGGTAACATCTCCCAGATCAGGGATGTTACAAAGATGGTATCAGAGCATGGTCTAGGGAGTCAATGACTACAGTGGGCAGAGTGTTGGGGTCTTGTATACGCAGTATGTCCGGGATACCCATATATGAGGCACTACCTCTCCAGTATCCGATCCTCGAGTACGTCATCAAATTTCCATAGACAGGTTAGTAAGCCTTCATAGATCATTCAAGTAGAATTCCCCGTAAGAATAATTTTACTGTTGATACCAGATAAGAAAACTTTCTTGAAGTTATATTGATCTAGTACTAGAAGAATAAATAAGCTATGGAAACAGACAGTAGGATTTTAAGAAAAGTTAACATGAAAGTGAGAATGAAAATTATAAGAAAGTACATAAGGGTGCATAAGAATATAGGTAGCCAGAGATAAAGAATAGTAAAAAGATGGAATAAGGCAAAGAGATTTCGAGGATATCTACCTAGGAATATGCAAGAGAATAGAAAAGCCCGAACAAGTAATAGAGCGTCTAGAAGTAAGATCCATTCCCTCCTCAGAACACTCATTCAAGCCGAACCAGTAGTCTTCAAGTACTTCCTATAGATAGTAAAGTCCCATGAGTATTCATTCAGAAAAAATGAAGAAAAAGAAAAGTTAGGAAGCGGAGTAAGATACAGAAGGTAGATATCTAAGTAATTGGAAGTAAATAGAGATAGATAAATAGAAACAGATAAGAAATACCGAAATCTATAGTAATAAGAATCAGAGACATGGAGTTAAGTAATATGATGATACCAGAACTAGTAGAAAAAATAGTGTAGCAAGACTAAAACTGAATAAAAATCCGAGTAGATCTAAAAAATGTTCTTCCCTCGACCGAGATATCTTTCTTCCTCAGAAGAATTCCTCCTAGTCGATCCAATATATTTCTGAATCATCTCGTATAGGTAGTAATTTTCCAGAATAATTAAGGACCGCTATAAGATAGAAGAAGTAAGAAAGTCAAGGAGGATCATGGAACCTTTTAATAGATGCGGAATTCCATAGAGATAGAGAGACTTTAGATTTTTCGAACTCAGACCTGTAGACAAGCAAGATGATTGGCGACTGAAACAACAGTTAGTCCCCTCTGGTCTAAGAATCCAATAGATAAGGCGTTGACCTATCAAGATCCTCACCCTTTCGAGAAACCAGTTAAGGAAGTTACCCTGATAGAGTCTATCTCATACCCATCCTACATGAGCAATAGGCTCCATCAGGACATAAAGTACTAGAATAAGGATGAAGAAACTCTCAGAGTTATAAAGAAAAGAACCAATGAGATATAAGTAGTTCTTATCAGTATGAGTATAGGCGACCATAATAAAATCCAACGGGAGTCCATTTCAAGAAATGGAAGAACCTTGAAAGGCAGACCACCTAGAAGAAGGATCAATGAAGTTTCGAGGATATAAAGAAGAAAACCCAGGATAGCTCAAAGATTAAGGTAAACTAGAGTAAGGCTTGCTAGACTAGTAGAAGTTCACAAATAGATCAAATGTCGAAGATGTTGGGTTTCTATGTTAGTCCCAAGATCAATTTAAGCATAGAAACATGTGAATACTCAAAGAATAATGGCGGAAACATACTCACTTTGATCGGTTTTAGATGTGATGAACACAAGCCCTTGCTCCATGAAGCTCTCGGCCAAGGTCCTCCTTGTGCTTCTTTAGTTGTCTTCAAGCTCCAAGCTTTGTGATGAGATTCGAAGCTCATGGGAAAAGTTTCCCTATCACTTTGTATTGATTCTTTAGAGTGCTAGCTCTTGGTAATTTTTTCCACAAAAATCACAATTTCCTTCCTTGAACTTTCGGCCATGGAAGAAGTTTGGGAGAGAAGCATTCTTGTTTAAAATGGGCGTGAATGATGGATAAGGAAAGAGAGAGAAGATGAAAGTTGTGTATATGTTTTCTAAAAACAAAAACAATTACCAAAATTCAAAATTTTGGTATAAGACTTTAAAGTCTTCAACCACCTCCATCAATCAATGAATAGTGACTGGTTGTCAATCACTCAAAGTGACAAGACATCCATCACTTGATTGACTAGTGATTTGACACTTGATGTGACTTGTGGACCGCACTTGAATTCGAAATGCGAGTGGGCCCGCAAACACTCCCGGGCTCGGGTTCGCTATTCCGAATTAACGAATTTTCTATTGCGACGTAATTAAATAAAATAATTATGCCTAGCAAAAATTACTATTTAGGGGTCGCGGTTTGGGTATCTGGAGTCGTTTAAATCTTTTTCGACATCTAAGTCCATTAGAGCTCTCAATACTGTTTTGAGTTTCTTACTTCTATTGTCTCTCTAGCTATTCTTTGTTACCTGGGAAATTCATCCTTTATAAAAAGGTTTCGAAGGCTATAGAATTCTTTGAAAGGATTTTCCTAAGGAAGAGGACAGCCTTACTTCTACTGGACAACTCTAATACTTGTTGGGGCTTTGTCTAGTCTCTATTCTCTTGGCTACTATGGGTTCTTATACTTTCTTACTAATCTGATCCTGTATCTCTATCTTTCTTATTTTTGAATTCTTAGTCCTCCTTAGGCTTTCCTTACTTCTTTTCTTCTAACTTTTCTTGTGTTTTCCTTATCTTCCTTTGGGACATATCATCTGGTTGTCTAGCCTATTCAAAACTTCGGAGAATAGTCTAAGATGACTGCAGAATACTCCTTAACTAGAGTGAGAAATAGGAATTCAAGTAGCTAGAAAAAATATTTACTAACCTGTCTGAGAAGTTTGAGGATGTACTCGAGGATCGGATACTGGAGGGGTAGTGCCTCATATACGGGTATCCCGAACATACATCGTATACAAGACCCCAGCACTCTGCCCACTGCAGTCACTGACTCCCTAGACCATGCTCTGATACCATCTTTGTAAAATTCCCGATCTGGGAGATGTTACCGGCAGGGGATAGCTGTACTACTCCATAAGCCTCTGTCTAACTGATTGTATTCTAAACTATATGAATGTCATGTCATACATGAAGACCATAACTAAATCAACATAAAATACTTTTATTACTCATAAATGCATACTCAGAAATACTTCTTTTTACGATACTTTAATAGACACTTATAATGACTACCACAACACTAATGCATTAAAATACTTTGACTTTGAACTTGACTCTTATGCTTTGTGACTCTGTACTGGTGGACTCCATCCCTAGTGACTGCATCAGTATCCATCCTCCCGAGCTTGTCCTCCTGAAATCCCTACAAAACAGATAAAACTGGAGGGGGGTTAGATCGTCATACGACCTAAGTGAGTGGACTAAAAACTGAAATTTGATAAAAATCTTTTAGCTTTAAAATCATGTTTTCAAAACATCTTTACATGAAAACTTTGTATTTCGGAAAACTGCCTTTAAAACACTGATTTCTGAAATCTATTACTAAATATCCAGTATTTCTGAAAATTATTTTCCAAAATCTAAGTTCTGAAAACTATGTTCTGAAACTCCGAAATCTGAGTATTGGGAATTTGAAAACTGAAAACTCTTTCTTGTACTTCACTCTAAATCCGTCTTTCTAAATTATTTTCTAAAACTCTTTTCTGAAAACTGAAAATTGAAATCCGTTTTCTGAAAACAGAATCTCCGCCCGAAGGCGCATCTCCGCCCGTAGGCGCATCTCCGCCCGAAGGCGCATCTCCGTCCAGGAATGTACCATCTGAGCGCTGAGGATCCAGGGGCGTCCCCCCAGTCCTCAACATGTGCATATGCTCTCTGTATCCGTCAATTCCATCTGAATCTCAAGTTACATACTGGGGTGGGGTTTTACCTCATGCCCCGAAATAAATAAAAACTCATGTTTTAAAACTTTTATGTGTAAAGCACAACTAAAACAAAGCATAAAACATAAATATCATGTAATAACAACAATTAAGAAGTCTAACGCCATAAGGCATAAAAATAAGTCTGATATCAAAATACGATATGGAAATCAAGTAAAAAGGAAAGTGTCCACTCACTGTGCTATGGTAAATCGAGAGCGATTCACGGCGTGAGCTACCTCTTAGTATACTGGCATCAATCTAAGATCAATATGATCGTTAGTTTGCATAACTCGAAACATCTTCATATGACATAACATAATATACAATGTATGGATACACAATCTTGCTGAATATTGATGATATCTATGGTATCTACGAATTTCACGGACTTAGGTTTGGAGTTACACAAGTGCGGTAGCGGAAACTTAATTTATTCTAACGGCCAGAAATTTACAGTTTGTAGACCAACTTTGAAATTTCGCCATAATTAATTGGGAATGAATCTATGGCTGAAAATTTAATACAATGGTCCTTAATATAGTTTATGTTGGTTTTTACGGATCTCAATTCTGACTTCAGAAACTCAACTTATAGACCGCAATTCAAGGGCTGTCCAACAGAAAAACTGGGCACTAGGTCAGCAGGTCTCCCAAGTTCAAAAATTCGTTCCGACCTCGTCTTAAATCCAAAAATTCTAAATTTTGGATATGTTACTCCCTTATGTGTCTAAAGTACCCATAATTTTACGGAACTTGATTTCGACCTCTAGAACGCAAATTATAAAGTTTTCTTTACACCTTGTTCTGTTACCACAGAACCAGTAGTTTACTGCAGTGCGGCCAAGTTTGAAAATTCGGTACGACTCCCTCTTAAGTCTAAAAATTCTGAATTTTGAATATGATATTCCCCTATGTTTCTAGTTTACTCAGAATTTCACGGCTTGTCAAACGGATACCTAAAACTCATGTTATAACCTAAATACCACAGCCTGTCCAGAAAGTATAGCATACCAAACTCACTGCCAAGTTCTCATTCACTACTCAAAACATCATCTTTTACTCAACTTCACACACATCCAACCTTCAATTCATTTCTTTATTCACTAAATCACTTACTAACATTACTAAATAATTCTTTAAGCATTTCAAACTAATTTTGCCAACATCATCACCCATTTCTCTACTTCATTCTAACACTTCCAAGCTACAACCCAACCTTTCATACATCATTACCACTTCATTTTATCATACTTTATTCTTCCATTAATCAATAATCAATCTCAATTTACACACATAATTCATATGGTATATATAACCCAAAACTCAAAATCTTAAACTCAAATATCTAATATCCAAAACATCACTCTTAGAATCATATCCTAATCAATTTAAACTCAAAACATAATATTATCATCATCAAATCATCCATTTCATCAAGAATAAAAACTCAAGATTTTGGGTTTTGGATTCTTACCTCTATTTTCTTGGGTTTCTTTTAATCTTCAATCTTCCATGGATGCCAAGCTTCCTTACTCTTTTCTTTTCTTTTCCCTTTTCTCTTCTTCTTATTCTTCTTCTCTCCTTCTTCTTCTTCCTTTCTTCCCTCCCTCTTCTCTCCTTCTTTAGAGTGCTAGCTCTTGGTAATTTTTGCCACAAAAATCACAATTTCCATCCTTGAACTTTCGGCCATGGAAGAAGTTTGGGAGAGAAGCATTCTTGTTTAAAATGGGCGTGAATGATGGATAAGGAAAGAGAGAGAAGATGAAAGTTGTGTATATGTTTTCTAAAAACAAAAACAATTACCAAAATTCAAAATTTTGGTATAAGACTTTAAAGTCTTCAACCACCTCCATCAATCAATGAATAGTGACTGGTTGTCAATCACTCAAAGTGACAAGACATCCATCACTTGATTGACTAGTGATTTGACACTTGATGTGACTTGTGGGCCGTACTTGAATTCGAAATGCGAGTGGGCCCGCCAACACTCCCGGGCTCGGGTTCGCTAATTCCGAATTAACGAATTTTCTATTGCGACGTAATTAAATCAAATAATTAAATCAAACACTCCCGGGCTCGGGTTCGCTAATTCCGAATTAACGAATTTTCTATTGCGACGTAATTAAATCAAATAATTATGCCTAGCAAAAATTACTATTCAGGGGTCGCGGTTTGGGTATCTGGAGTCGTTTAAATCTTTTTCGACATCTAAGTCCATTAGAGCTCTCAATACTATTTTGAGTTTCTTACTTCTATTGTCTCTCTAGCTATTCTTTGTTACCTGGGAAATTCATCCTTTATAAAAAGGTTTCGAAGGCTATAGAATTCTTTGAAAGGATTTTCCTAAGGAAGAGGACAGCCTTACTTCTACTGGACAACTCTAATACTTGTTGGGGCTTTGTCTAGTCTCTATTCTCTTGGCTACTATGGGTTCTTATACTTTCTTACTAATCTGATCCTGTATCTCTATCTTTCTTATTTTTGAATTCTTAGTCCTCCTTAGGCTTTCCTTACTTCTTTTCTTCTAACTTTTCTTGTGTTTTCCTTATCTTCCTTTGGGACATATCATCTGGTTGTCTAGCCTATTCAAAACTTCGGAGAATAGTCTAAGATGACTGCAGAATACTCCTTAACTAGAGTGAGAAATAGGAATTCAAGTAGCTAGAAAAAATATTTACTAACCTGTCTGAGAAGTTTGAGGATGTACTCGAGGATCGGATACTGGAGGGGTAGTTGCCTCATATACGGGTATCCCGAACATACATCGTATACAAGACCCCAGCACTCTGCCCACTGCAGTCACTGACTCCCTAGACCATGCTCTGATACCATCTTTGTAAAATTCCCGATCTGGGAGATGTTACGGCATGGAATAGCTGTACTACTCCATAAGCTCTGTCTAACTGATGTATTCTAAACTATATGAATGCCATGTCATACTGAAGACTATAACTAATCAACATAAAATACTTTTATTACTTATAAATGCATACTCAGAATACTTCTTTTTACGATACTTTAATAGACACTTATAATGACTACCACAACACTAATGCATTAAAATACTTTGACTTTGAATTTGACTCTTATGCTTTGTGACTCTGTACTGGTGGACTCCATCCCTAGTGACTGCATCAGTATCCATCCTCCCGAGCTTGTCCTCCTGAAATCCCTACAAAACAGATAAAACTGGAGGGGGGTTAGATCGTCATACGACCTAAGTGAGTGGACTAAAAAACTGAAAACTGATAAAAATCTTTTAGCTTTAAAATCATGTTTTCAAAACATCTTTACATGAAAACTTTGTATTTCGGAAAACTGCCTTTAAAACACTGATTTCTGAAATCTATTACTAAATATCCAGTATTTCTGAAAATATTTTCCAAAATCTAAGTTCTGAAAACTATGTTCTGAAACTCCGAAATCTGAGTATTGGGAATTTGAAAACTGAAAACTCTTTCTTGTACTTCACTCTAAATCCGTCTTTCTAAATTATTTTCTAAAACTCTTTTCTGAAAACTGAAAATTGAAATCCGTTTTCTGAAAACAGAATCTCCGCCCGAAGGCGCATCTCCGCCGAAGGCGCATCTCCGCCCGTAGGCGCATCTCCGCCCGAAGGCGCATCTCCGCCCAGGAATGTACCATCTGAGCGCTGAGGATCCAGGGGCGTCCCCCCAGTCCTCAACATGTGCATATGCTCTCTGTATCCGTCAATTCCATCTGAATCTCAAGTTACATACTGGGGTGGGGTTTTACCTCATGCCCCGAAATAAATAAAAACTCATGTTTTAAAACTTTTATGTGTAAAGCACAACTAAAACAAAGCATAAAACATAAATATCATGTAATAACAACAATTAAGAAGTCTAACGCCATAAGGCATAAAAATAAGTCTGATATCAAAATACGATATGGAAATCAAGTAAAAAGGAAATGTCCACTCACTGTGCTATGGTAAATCGAGAGCGATTCACGGCGTGAGCTACCTCTTAGTATACTGGCATCAATCTAAGATCAATATGATCGTTAGTTTGCATAACTCGAAACATCTTCATATGACACATAACATAATACACAATGTATGGATACACAATCTTGCTGAATATTGATGATATCTATGGTATCTACGAATTTCACGGACTTAGGTTTGGAGTTACACAAGTGCGGTAGCGGAAACTTAATTTATTCTAACGGCCAGAAATTTACAGTTTGTAGACCAACTTTGAAATTTCGCCATAATTAATTGGGAATGAATCTATGGCTGAAAATTTAATACAATGGTCCTTAATATATCTAGTTTATGTTGGTTTTTACGGATCTCAATTCTGACTTCAGAAACTCAACTTATAGACCGCAATTCAAGGGCTGTCCAACAGAAAAACTGGGCACTAGGTCAGCAGGTCTCCCAAGTTCAAAAATTCGTTCCGACCTCGTCTTAAATCCAAAAATTCTAAATTTTGGATATGTTACTCCCTTATGTGTCTAAAGTACCCATAATTTTACGGAACTTGATTTCGACTTCTAGAACGCAAATTATAAAGTTTTCTTTACACCTTGTTCTGTTACCACAGAACCAGTAGTTTACTGCAGTGCGGCCAAGTTTGAAAATTCGGTAACTCCCTCTTAAGTCTAAAAATTCTGAATTTTGAATATGATATTCCCTTATGTTTCTAGTTTACTCAGAATTCACACGGCTTGTCAAACGGATACCTAAAACTCATGTTATAACCTAAATACCACAGCCTGTCCAGAAGTATAGCATACCAAACTCACTGCCAAGTTCTCATTCACTACTCAAAAAAACATCTTTTTACTCAACTTCACACACATCCAACCTTCAATTCATTTCTTTATTCATTCACTAATCACTTACTAACATTACTAAATAATTCTTTAAGCATTTCAAACTAATTTTGCCAACATCATCACCCATTTCTCTACTTCATTCTAACACTTCCAAGCTACAACCCAACCTTTCATACATCATTACCACTTCATTTTATCATACTTTATTCTTCCATTAATCAAAAATCAATCTCAATTTACACACATAATTCATATGGTATATATAACCCAAACTCAAAATCTTAAACTCAAAATCTAATATCCAAAACATCACTCTTAGAATCATATCCTAATCAATTTAAACTCAAAACATAATTTATCATCATCAAATCATCCATTTCATCAAGAATAAAAACTCAAGATTTTGGGTTTTGGATTCTTACCTCTATTTTCTTGGGTTTCTTTTAATCTTCAATCTCCATGGATGCCAAGCTTCCTTACTCTTTTCTTTTCTTTTCCCTTTCTCTTCTTCTTCTCTTCTTTCTCTCCTTCTTCTTCTTCCTTTCTTCCCTCCCTCTTCTCTCCTTCTTTAGAGTGCTAGCTCTTGGTAATTTTTTGCCACAAAAATCACATTTCCTTCCTTGAACTTTCGGCCATGGAAGAAGTTTGGGAGAGAAGCATTCTTGTTTAAAATGGGCGTGAATAATGGATAAGGAAAGAGAGAGAAGATGAAAGTTGTGTATATGTTTTCTAAAAACAAAAACAATTACCAAAATCAAAATTTGGTATAAGACTTTAAGTCTTCAACAACCTCCATCAATCAATGAATAGTGACTGGTTGTCAATCACTCAAAGTGACAAGACATCCATCATTGATTGACTAGTGATTTGACACTTGATGTGACTTGTGGGCCGCACTTGAATTCGAAATGCGAGTGGGCCCGCAAACACTCCCGGGCTCGGGTTCGCTAATTCCGAATTAACGAATTTTCTATTGCGACGTAATTAAATCAAATAATTAAATCAACACTCCCGGGCTTGGGTTCGCTAATTCCGAATTAACGAATT
This sequence comes from Zanthoxylum bungeanum, assembly GCA_019454045.1. Lineage (NCBI taxonomy): Eukaryota > Viridiplantae > Streptophyta > Magnoliopsida > Sapindales > Rutaceae > Zanthoxylum > Zanthoxylum bungeanum. The sequence continues at coordinate 49,469 of SKCR01041831.1, read as the reverse complement.
TTCTATTGCGACGTAATTAAATCAAATAATTATGCCTAGCAAAAATTACTATTCAGGGGTCGCGGTTTGGGTATCTGGAGTCGTTTAAATCTTTTTCGACATCTAAGTCCATTAGAGCTCTCAATACTGTTTTGAGTTTCTTACTTCTATTGTCTCTCTAGCTATCTTTGTTACCTGGGAAATTCATCCTTTATAAAAGGTTTCGAAGGCTATAGAATTCTTTGAAAGGATTTTCCTAAGGAAGAGGACAGCCTTACTTCTACTGGACAACTCTAATACTTGTTGGGGCTTTGTCTAGTCTCTATTCTCTTGGCTACTATGGGTTCTTATACTTTCTTACTAATCTGATCCTGTATCTCTATCTTTCTTATTTTTGAATTCTTAGTCCTCCTTAGGCTTTCCTTACTTCTTTTCTTCTAACTTTTCTTGTGTTTTCCTTATCTTCCTTTGGGACATATCATCTGGTTGTCTAGCCTATTCAAAACTTCGGAGAATAGTCTAAGATGACTGCAGAATACTCCTTAACTAGAGTGAGAAATAGGAATTCAAGTAGCTAGAAAAAATATTTACTAACCTGTCTGAGAAGTTTGAGGATGTACTCGAGGATCGGATACGGGAGGTAGTGCCTCATATACGGGTATCCCGAACATACATCGTATACAAGACCCCACCAGCACTCGCCACTGCAGTCACTGACTCCCTAGACCATGCTCTGATACCATCTTTGTAAAATTCCCGATCTGGGAGATGTTTACCGGCAGGGAATAGCTGTACTACTCCATAAGCCTCTGTCTAACTGATTGTATTCTAAATTATATGAATGCCATGTCATACATGAAGACTATAACTAAATCAACATAAAATACTTTTATTACTCATAAATGCATACTCAGAAATACTTCTTTTTACGATACTTTAATAGACACTTATAATGACTACCACACACACTAATGCATTAAAATACTTTGACTTTGAACTTGACTCTTATGCTTGTGACTCTGTACTGGTGGACTCCATCCCTAGTGACTGCATCAGTATCCATCCTCCCGAGCTTGTCCTCCTGAAATCCCTACAAAACAGATAAAACTGGAGGGGGGTTAGATCGTCATACGACCTAAGTGAGTGGACTAAAAACTGAAAACTGATAAAAATCTTTTAGCTTTAAAATCATGTTTTCAAAACATCTTTACATGAAAACTTTGTATTTCGGAAAACTGCCTTTAAAACACTGATTTCTGAAATCTATTACTAAATATCCAGTATTTCTGAAAATTATTTTCCAAAATCTAAGTTCTGAAAACTATGTTCTGAAACTCTGAAATCTGAGTATTGGGAATTTGAAAACTGAAAACTCTTTCTTGTACTTCACTCTAAATCCGTCTTTCTAAATTATTTTCTAAAACTCTTTTCTGAAAACTGAAAATTGAAATCCATCCGTTTTCTGAAAACAGAATCTCCGCCCGAAGGCGCATCTCCGCCGAAGGCGCATCTCTCTCGCCCGTAGGCGCATCTCCGCCCGAAGGCGCATCTCGCCCAGGAATGTACCATCTGAGCGCTGAGGATCCAGGGGCGTCCCCCCAGTCCTCAACATGTGCATATGCTCTCTGTATCCGTCAATTCCATCTGAATCTCAAGTTACATACTGGGGTGGGGTTTTACCTCATGCCCCGAAATAAATAAAAACTCATGTTTTTAAACTTTTATGTGTAAAGCACAACTAAAACAAAGCATAAAACATAAATATCATGTAATAACAACAATTAAGAAGTCTAACGCCATAAGGCATAAAAATAAGTCTGATATCAAAATACGATATGGAAATCAAGTAAAAAGGAAAGTGTCCACTCACTGTGCTATGGTAAATCGAGAGCGATTCACGGCGTGAGCTACCTCTTAGTATACTGGCATCAATCTAAGATCAATATGATCGTTAGTTTGCATAACTCGAAACATCTTCATATGACATAACATAATATACAATGTATGGATACACAATCTTGCTGAATATTGATGATATCTATGTATCTACTACGAATTTCACGGACTTAGGTTTGGAGTTACACAAGTGCGGTAGCGGAAACTTAATTTATTCTAACGGCCAGAAATTTACAGTTTGACCAACTTTGAAATTTCGCCATAATTAATTGGGAATGAATCTATGGCTGAAAATTTAATACAATGGTCCTTAATATATCTAGTTTATGTTGGTTTTTACGGATCTCAATTCTGACTTCAGAAACTCAACTTATAGACCGCAATTCAAGGGCTGTCCAACAGAAAAACTGGGCACTAGGTCAGCAGGTCTCCCAAGTTCAAAAATTCGTTCCGACCTCGTCTCTTAAATCCAAAAATTCTAAATTTTTGATATTGTTACTCCCTTATGTGTCTAAAGTACCCATAATTTTACGGAACTTGATTTCGACTTCTAGAACGCAAATTATAAAGTTTTCTTTACACCTTGTTCTGTTACCACAGAACCAGTAGTTTACTGCAGTGCGGCCAAGTTAAAATTCGGTACGACTCCCTCTTAAGTCTAAAAATTCTGAATTTTGAATATGATATTCCCCTATGTTTCTAGTTTACTCAGAATTTCACGGCTTGTCAAACGGATTCCTAAAACTCATGTTATAACCTAAATACCACAGCCTGTCCAGAAAGTATAGCATACCAAACTCACTGCCAAGTTCTCATTCACTACTCAAAACATCATCTTTTACTCAACTTCACACACATCCAACCTTCAATTCATTTCTTTATTCACTAAATCACTTAAACATTACTAAATAATTCTTTAAGCATTTCAAAAACTAATTTTGCCAACATCATCACCCATTTCTCTACTTCATTCTAACACTTCCAAGCTACAACCCAACCTTTCATACATCATTACCACTTCATTTTATCATACTTTATTCTTCCATTAATCAATAATCAATCTCAATTTACACACATAATTCATATGGTATATATAACCCAAACTCAAAATCTAAAACTCAAATATCTAATATCCAAAACATCACTCTTAGAATCATATCCTAATCAATTTAAACTCAAAACATAATATTATCATCATCAAATCATCCATTTCATCAAGAATAAAAACTCAAGATTTGGGGTTTTGGATTCTTACCTCTATTTTCTTGGGTTTTTTTTTCTTATCTTAATAATAGTAATACTAGTCTTTTACGCATTATCGATGTCAAATCTCAATAATAATCCGAACTAGGATATATTTAATGATTAAACCTTCGTGGATTGATACTGTCTCATTATCATCTCAATCCGGAAACTATCATATGGACCTTTTATCATTTATACATCTATGTAATCCAATTACAAATGATAAAATGGCACATTTCCTTTGTCACATAGTTAATTTGTACAACAACACCATGATCTGTACAAGTAGTGATGCTATGGGTCATAATTGTCCAACAATTCTCCCACTTGGCCATAGCCAATCACTCAAGTACCCACACCCCGAACTATGTACGGTTCGCTCAAACGTCTGCTGAGAAAAAGCTTTCATCAGCGGATTACGGTGTTTTCATCTGATGCGATATCGATCATCACATCGCCACGATTTATGATCCGAACAAATCAGATGAAATTTGAAGTATATATCTGGATCGTTGATGAGACCATTAATTCTTTAGCCTGTGTTGTAGCCTAGCTCAGCTGCTAAACAGAACTACTCCTAATCTAACTAGGATTATTATCGATCCAAAAGGCTTCAATTGCTGTCTCAGCCGCAGCAATATTTCGCTTTTGTTGTTTATTCGGTAATAGTATCTTGCTTGGAAGATTTCCATCTCACTCTTCCGTTATATTCAAACTATATAGTACATTTGTTTACGATTATAGTCGTCTTTATCGGTTAGGAGGAAACTTGCAGCAGTGAATCCAGTCACTTCAAGTTCTCCTTCTCCATAGTATAAGAAAGCATTCTTAGTTCATCTAAGATACTAAAGGATGTTCTTAACATCAATCCAGTGACTATCACTTGGATTGGCCCGATTGTGACTCACATGCTCAAAGCATATGAGACACCAGGTCGCGTACATTATTTCAATGTACGAGTCTCGAAGAGTGCCAACAACCTTTAATATATACCAGTAGATCTTTATTCCTAGAATAAAGGTTGTTCTCCCAAGAATTCTACGGAGAATTTTCTGAAAGCCAAGCTTTCACCGATTGTATTATGGGGAATATCATTTCCAAGAAATGACATATCATCATTTTAGGACAATCATTGTCAGTGCGCTCCCACTAACCTCCTTATATACACAAAAATCATTTTCGTTTTGAATTAAATCATATACCATTATGATTACATCAAAATGATAATTCCAAGAACGCAATGCTTGCTTCAATCCATAAATGGATCGAATTAACTTGCAAACCTTGTTTGCTCGTTTTGGTACGATAAAACCGTCAGGATGTTATAAACATCCTCCAAAGGTTTCCCTTTAAGGAAAGCGATTTTGACGTTCAGCTGCCAATTTCATAAATGAAACATGCAGCATTGGCAAAATATTTTCAAAATGGATTTAACAATGGCAACGAGTAAAAGGTTTGTCGTAATCGACACAATGTTGATAACGATACCTTTCACTACAAGTCTAGCTTAGTACGTTGGTATGTTGCCTTCCATGTATGTCTTCTTGAAGACTTATATAGTACCAATAGGAACATTACCTTTCGGTACATCAACCAATGTCCAAACTTGGTTGGTATACATAGAATCCATTTCGGACTTCATGGCACTTTGCCATAATAGGGAGTCAATACCTTATATCACTTCCTCATACGTAGTCAGTTCGTATTCCTCAATAAGATTGACATCTTTATGAGGTGATATCAGAAACCATACCTCCTAGGTTGTTTTCTGACTCTCTCCGACTATCGCGGTTCTTGTGTATTCGAAGATTATTGGTATAGTTTCATCCTTGATGAATATTTGTGTTCCTTTAAGGAATCGGTGCTGGAACAGTATTACTCCGATTTCATCGAGTTTTACTTTCCTCCCACTACCACTGCATATAGGTATTCCTCTTAGGAAAACCGCATGGTGAGCAATAATTACATTGTTCTCTTATGAGTTGTATAAGTACTATACTTTGATTACCCTAGGATAACCTACAAATAGGCACTTATCCAATTGGGTTTTAGTTTGGTATCATCCAAACATATGCCCAGCGTTCCCAAATCTATAGGAATGAGAAAACCCAGTTTCTTTCCTGTTCATATCTAATATGAAATCTGTCAAACAGATTTTTATGGAACCTTATTCAAAATAAGTTTTGCACTGTTTAATGTGTATCCCTTGAAGGAAATGGTAGCTCAGAGCGACTCATGATTAACCTTATCATGTCCAACAAAATTTGGTTTCTCCATTCAGACACACCGTCAAATTGACGTGTTCCGGGAGGAGTCCTCATTGAAAGAATACTATACTCTTTCAAGTAATCGAAAAACTTATTGCTTAAGTATTTTCATCATGATCCAATCATGGTGTTTAATACTTTAGCCGATCTGTTTGTCTAGTTCGTGTCGAAACTCTTTGAATTCATCAAAAGTTCTGATCCGTGTTTCACAAGAAAAGAAACACATAACCATACGCGATGCCACATCCGTAAAGGTTTGAAGGTATTCATATCCACCTCTAGCCTAGCTAGACATGGGCCCACTTACGTCACTATGAACGATGGCTAACAGATCGGTGGCACTTACACTTTTACCAAGTAAAGGTGTGTTTTAGGCAATTTGCCCAATAAACTAGATTCGTAGACATTATTTTAATAGAATCAAATTCGTCCTAGTATCTACTCTTCAAAAGTGTGGATATACGAGTCTTGTTTAATGTGTCCCAGAAAATAATGCCACTTATAAGTCTCAACTGATTAATTCAGTTTGAGCTATTTGTTTGTCATGTTATACGTTTGAGATTCATTTATATTCAAAATATAAATACTGTTATTCACATCTAATGTGTTTTATCTCAATATCATCTTTATAAAATGAAACACTTTAGTGTTCTATAATATAAAGGTATACCCGCAACGGGTTAAACCCTGTGATATAGATAATGTTCCTAGTCAAACAGTTACATTTTAAGAGTTTCCTAATTTAAGTACATACCCGAAGGGTAGTTCCTAAACTTAGGTTTCTACGGTTAAAACAGCGACTTTCGTTCCGTTTTCGATTCGTAGTAGATCAATCTCAACTGAAGTCAGTATCCTGCTTATCAGCAGATTCTGCACACCAGTACATATTTATGTACCACATATAGTGTATAAAATTCAATTTAATACTAGTAGTGAACATGATGAGACAAACATATTTGAAGTCTAAGCCTTGCCCATCTTCAATTCCTTCATGTATGCCTTGTCCATACAGCACTCACGCTTCAGTGACCCCGTTTGCCACAGTTTAGGCAGACATTTTGGGATATGTCCTATGTCTTCCCAGAAGATTATAATGATTTTGCCTTTGCCCATTTTCCACACCCAAAAGCCTTTGGCCAAGCCTTGGCCTTCAGGGACGTCCAAGTAAGATGCGCCTTGCGCTTCTTGCCCTATTGTAAACTTTGGTGTTTGTCTCCTTGAGAATTGCATGAACTCTCCAAGAGTTATCTATTGCAATTTGTACTTCTAAGATCTAAGAATAGATTTATGAAGATCCTTCAATTTCAATATCATACAATAAAGATCTACTCCTTAGTTCTGACTAAGAAATTAAGGAGTCTTTGCGGCAAGGATAACAGATTAAGCACTAAAGTTATCATCACATGAATATTCCAAATATCATGTTCTACTATTTGCTCAACTCCGGGCTTAGGCTCGAGACGTCACTCTATCAAATAAAGTAACTTCTCGGTCTCCAAGACTATTCTGAGATTTTATTCCCAATCTGAAAATTAAAGCCGTTTAAAATATTTTCACCCAGGATTATGTTCTAAACGCTAATCTTTCATTTATCTTTATTGCAATAGTCCAACTATCCAATCAACGATTTCAGGTACTATTTAATATAATGATTACTATAGTCCAACTATATAATCAATTATAATTTAATTGGTTAAATTCAAATATATTGATTACTATAATCCAATTATATAATCAACTATCATTTGAAATCGTTTGAATACAGTCTAACTATTTAATTAAAACAACGATTAAATATTAGTCCAACTAATATGTTAATTTATTGACGAAAAATGAAATGAGCGCGTATTGGCAAGTAACTAAACGAATATTGCAAATTTAATATTTGCCTCCCATTATTTTTCGGCGAGCCTTTAACCCTCTGTGGAGTACTCGGGAAACCTTGTTTCCTAGTGGGCTAGGATCCCTTAAAATAACACACAATCTTGACTTTGGCCAACAAATTGTATGATAATTAACTAGGTAGATCTCTAAGATCAATTGGATCCCATCCAATTCCTAGATCCAGTAGGTGGACATCCAAGTCTGAAACATATATCTTATATATGCCAATATATCCAATACATTCCCTAACCATTTTCCTCTGAATCAACTAAGTCTTGGCTTGGCACAACAAACTTATATCCCAGTTAAGCGGAACCCATTGACCATGGAAAGCTCGTAATCGATGTCGATGGACAAGAAGTGATCTTGACTTTGGCCAACAAATCACAACTTGGACAAGACACCGATATGGAACAAAGCTTTCATGGTCAAAACACATCCGCGACGGACAAAGGTCTTGACTTTGGCCAACAAACCAGTGTCAATCTGGATCTTGAGTAAGAATCACTCAATGGAAGGAAAAACGCTTAATATATATTGAGGGTTTTTTCGCGTAATTGGCAACAAATTAATTATCTTTGTTAAAGTCTCATCATCATACACCCTTAAACATGCATTCTAAAAACATAAAAGCATGTATAAATAAATAATAATGATATGCGGATGGATACTTAAACACATTGTTCCTAGAACAAATCTCTCTCCATTTCCTCTCTCCCGCTTAGCACAAGTATTACTTCTACCCGATTACATAACACTTCTAAATAAACCTCATTTACATTGAGGGGAATAGGTGAGAAGAGAAATACAAAGAGTCAATAGGTAATAGGCTGGACAAGCAGGTCCAATTTAATAAATTCTAAATATTACAACAATTTCCAAAATTGCCCTCACCCATCTAATATCCATCCTATATACATTATTCATACATCGCATCCAGTATTCACACAAAGCATGTTATCAATCAATCTAATCCAATTAATTAATCTGAAATTAAGACCATCATGTTCAAACAACGATTTAATTTTGCGCGAGTCCAATCGTTTTAATTCTAAATTAAATAATTACACTTTATAATGTGCCTTATGACTTAGATTCTAAATCTAATCGTTACGGGTCTCAAAGCCCGATTAACATCCAATGTCAATTTAATTAAAGTCCAATGGGCTTTTAATTAATTTCTTAAGGCATGGGCTTTGGTCAATAGGTCAAACCCAAATACCAAAGCCCATTTAAGGAATCACCCTTATTTTCCAAGAAACCAATTTAGGCCCATTAGGCCAATTAAAATTAAAGGTCCATTAAGTCATATTTGGACTTTATGGATATGGTTTTGGGCATAATTGGATCCAACCAATTAGCCTAAACCAAACTTGGCCCAACCAATCCCATTAAGCCCAAATACAACTTTACAAGCCCAATTCCAAATTTGGCTCAAGTAATTAAATTACCAACAATCCCAAATTTCATAATTTAATTAACCTAAAGTGTATGCCATAATTAATTAACCAAATTAATATTTCCCAAACATCAATTTACACAATTAATTATGCTTATCATCATCAACTTATGTCCAACATAATTGAATCAAAAAATCAATCATTTTCCATGCTTCTTGGTCACAACATTTTAGGGTTATTAGTCCAATTCCGATTTCAATCCAATTGAATCTCAAATTAACATTTCCCAAATGATTTCAACTCATCCAATGATCAAAATAAAAAAATACCATGACATTAGGGCACCTATAGTTTCGGCCAAGCCAAACATATTGGGGAAAAATTGATCCAATCCAATTTTCATCAAATTGATCATGCATAACACCATGTTATCATCATTCAAGCATATATCAACAATCAATTTCATCAAAACATGCTCAAATCATTTTTACCCAATTTTACCTTTATTAAATTTCATGCTCAAAAGGCTCAAGATACCATTGTTGGGTTTCTAGGTTAGTCCCAAGATCAATTTAAAATAGAAACATGTGAATACTCAAAGAAGAATGGCGGAAACATACTCACTTGATCGGTTTTGGATGCGATGATGAACACAAGCCCTGCTCCATGAAGCTCTCAGCCAAGGTCCTCATTATGCTCCTTGAGTTGTCTTCAAGCTCCAAGCTTTGTGATGAGATTCCAAGCTCATGGGAAAAGTTTCCCTATCACCTTGTATTGATTCTTTAGAGTGCTAGCTCTTGGTAATTTTTGCGACAAAAATCACCATTTCCTTCCTTGAACTTTCGGCCATGGAAGAAGTTTGGGAGAGAAGCATTCTTGTTGAAAATGGGCGTGAATGATGGATAAGGAAAGAGAGAGAAGATGAAAGTTCTGCATATGTTTTTCTAAAAACAAAAACAATTACCAAAATTTAAAATTTGGTACAAGACTTTAAAGTCTTCAACCACCTCCATCAATCAATGAATAGTGACTGGTTGTCAATCACTCAAAGTGACAAGACATCCATCACTTGATTGACTAGTGATTTGACGCTTGATGTGACTTGTGGGCCGTATTTGAATTCGAAATGCGAGTGGGCCCGCAAACACTCCTAAGCTCGGGTTCGCTAATTCCGAATTAACGAATTTTCCGTTGCGACGTAATTAAATCAAATTTAATTAAATAATTATGCCTAGCAAAATTACTATTCACGTCGCTAGCGAATTAATTCTAAATTAACTCGTTCGCCCGAATTAAAATCTAATTTTAATTCCGCTTCGAAATCCATTTCGTTTAATATATCGAATATATTATTTTATCGATTAATTCCAATTAATCGTTCTCTCTCTTTAAATAATATTTTATCCTAGATAAAATATATCCGTAATTAATCCTATATTAATTTTCTCTCTCATCAATTAATCCTAGATTAATAATGTTCGAATCATACGTCATCGGTGAATCTTCGGGAAGCGACCCATGAGATCCCCGGATATGTTGGCAGTAGATCCGGTCGCCAAATTATCTGAACACGTACGTACCTAGTACTACGTTTTTTACGATTTACAAGACATGGTTGGCTTATAGCAAAGCACCGTGCCTACCCAATTCTCCAGAAATATTCTTAAAGAATATGTGATCTATATCAGGCATAGTATACGTAGTATTGCGTATTACGATCCAGTATCGGATGTCACGTGCAAGGCCTGAGGCTGGAATTGTGTCTGCCACATACGAAGCACATATCGGATCTCTGGTAACTAGTCTCTATAATCGGATAATCATGACCTAGTCATATTATCCCGATGACTGCACTACAAAAGAGCACCAGTTCCGTATCCTACGTGATCATCATCTTCACTATGACTGGAGTGATACCTCCATCTTAACATCACACCCAATACACTACGATTCTCAATATACCCAGAAGAGGCATACACAGAACCTGTTAAAGCCCTGGACGACCAAAACCAAAGTATATTGATTGTCGCAAGTATTAGCGGTGCAAGTCTCAAGTTAAGACCAAATACACCTACCCTGATTCGGACTTCCATAGACACATAGTCATACTACCAATGGAATTCTGAGGGGTCTATCCAGAGAGAATTTTTTTCCGTACCATCGGTAAACACAACCTCTTATTACACTTGCATGAGTATCCTATACCCAAATATATGAGAACTATGTCGTTATGCTCCTACAACGCGCACAAGTGTAATACTAGTCTTTTACGCATTATCGATGTCCAATCTCGATAATACTCTAACTAGGGATATTTAATGATTAAACCTTCGTGGATTTATAGTGTCTCATATCATCTCAATCCGCAACTAATCATATGGACTTTTTATCATTTATACATCTAGGTAATCCAATTACAAATGATAAAATGGCAACTTCCTTTGTCACATAGTTAATTTGTACAACAACGCCATGATCTGTACAAATAGTGATGCTATAGGTCATAATTGTCCAACAGAAAAACTCACAGATAAGCCGAGTCAGTAAAGATCCGTAGAAGAATATAAGAATAGACCTATGAAGTTGGAGATACTTAAGAAGTGATAAGAGTACCAGTATGGACAGCAGAATAAAAGGGATCAAATCAAGGTTTATAGCAAAGAATAGAATGTTCAGATCTAAAGAAAAAAAATAGAGGAATGACCCACCGTCAGTCTTAGTAGCAAGGAGTAAAGTAAGAAAATATAATATGCAATGGTATGAGAAACGCGAGGAATAACAATGAAACTCAGTGTACTCGGGTGTGAAGATAATAAAAATAAGTAAATAATAGAGTAAAGAATCAATGATAATTGTAGGACCCTAGAGCCTAGTAAAGAAAAGAACCAGTAAAGAAAAGCAATTGATAGATTAGACAAATTACGAGATGGCTCGACAACTAGGTTGATGAATCCAAAGAATCATTGACAAGGAACCTAAAAAGGGAAAGTTCAACATTACAGTAAGTTGAGCGAAGTGCGGAAACCTTCATAGAAACAAAGAACCCTCAAGAAAGTAAAGATATTAGAAGTACAAAAAGGTCATGGAGAATGATTCGTAGGAATATAGTGAATAGCTTATGAGAACCTCATGGTATTGAGAAGAAGGATTTTAGGTAGAGAGTAGTGTATGGATCAAAGATTTAGTAAAATATGCCCTTAGTAGTCGAAGTAAATAGAGGTTTCAACGGAGTAAAGGAGTAAGAAGTTGAGGAACTAAGATAATAAATGAACCTTCGTAGCAGAATGAGTCTCTTAGGAAAGATAGCAAATAGATTATAGTGGAGAAAGAATATAGTAACCGTAGAAAGTTAAGCAACAAAAAGGATAAAGAGACAGTATAAGGAAAATCATTAGGGAGGATGCTTCTAGAAGGACTTGGTATGAGATGCGGAGTGATTGATTGATAAAAGGGATCATGAGTAAAGTTAGAAAAGGAAAGCCAGATAAGTTTTAGTAGTAAGACCCAGTGTAGGAAAAGATACCTGATATGAATACACGAGAGTCAAAAAGTATGTGTCACTAAAACACCGTAACAGAAGGGCCTCAAGATTAGTTCCCACCCTCCCAACCTTCAATCGATACCAGTAATTAAGATGGATCTGAAGCGTAACCTGGAGATACTCTAGAAGCAAGTGTAAGTGTAGTGATAGATGATCAAACATAAAACTCCTCATAACATCAGCAAAACAAGATAAGAAGAAATGAAGAAATAATCTAAGTCAGAGATTTAAAGAGAAGCTATTAGATAAAGTACAAAGAGAAGAAGTATTAGTTAAGCATACGATAAGAATGTAAAGGACAACGTTAAGAATAACCAAGAACATATGAGAATAAATATCCTTCGAGTAAGGGAACAGAGATATGACCCATAGTAGATTCTGTTTTAGAACGAAGTAGAGAGAAGAGTAAATAAAAAGGTTAGCTGATACAAGTATGAAAGTGAAATTTTCAAGGCGTAACAACAAACAGGACATGAAATACTAAGTAAGTATTAACAGAGTGTAGTATGATATAGAACTAAGAAAATAATTTTACTATAGTACGGAAATCAATAAAGAGAATATATTCTAGCATGCAATCGAGTATAGAAGACGAGTTGATATAAAAGAATAATAAAGAAAGATCAAAGAGATGAGACTTACAGATATAGTCCAAGAATGAACGAGTGAACCTATTGAGAGTCAGAAAGGAAGTTGTTAAGTTAGAACAGTACCAAAATAATGTAGTAGTCAATTGATAACCGATATTTTAAGAAACCAAGGTCTAAGGAAATGATAGGTGCGTAAAGAAAGAAGATATTCCCCAGGTAAAAAGGCAAAACATAGACCAAGAAAGTTCTTAGTAGATAGTATAATGATGTGAAGGATGAAAATAGTATTAATAAAGTTTAGAGAGTGGAATTATTAAGGTGCAACAGCTGTAGGAAAGAATACATAATAAGTAAAAGGTTATAGTAAGTAATAATAAGGAAAATTATGCTTAAGCAATCATATAAGGTACCCAGCCCTAGCCTAAGATGACCAAACCACTGCAGGTTTGGGATGGTTTTAGTCGCAGATATGGGTGGTTTGGTAGATTGGTATCATAGTACGGAAACAAAATATTGGCAAGAATGTAAGTAACGACCTTCCAAAGCAAAGTACGAAAGAATATAAGCTTTAACCATAACCAAATCCAAAGGAACCACTAGGAAATATCAGTATGTTAGAAAACTCCAAAACCCCCATTAGGAAGTAGATATTTTGGAACTTGAAGAAGAGAAGCTTATAGACTGCTGAAAGTTGTAAATGATGTATAAAGAGCTAATAGTTAAGTGATGAGAGAGAATAATAAGATCAAGTGAGACAAATGAAACAAAGGAATAATAAGTACAAGTGGAATCTTTAGTAAGAGTCAAGGTATCAGCTACTAAGAATCTGGTCAAATTAAGAAATTGTGGAGCATAAGTAAAGACCTATAAGAAAAAGATCTTGGAGATAAGATATTTTGAGTTCAACTAAAGGTCCAGAAAAGAAATAGTTAAAGATACTCTGCAGAAGTCTTACAAAACGAGAATTTAGAAAAGAGAAAAGAGGAAAAAATCAAGTAGCTAGTAGAATTTAGAGACAAGAAGATAAGTATAGTAGAATCTCTAGATATTCTCGAAATTAGGAAGACCACGAGTTGGACACCAGAAAGGATTCGAGGACGAATCCTATTTAAAGGGGGGAGAATTTGTAACGACCAGCAGTTTTTACTACTGCCTACAGTGATACTGTTACGTACAGGATGAAGGCATGTAAAATAAATTATGTTAGGACTCAAATATGCTCATGGAATGACTTTGGGGACAATCGGTAAATTTCTTGAAGTCCCGGGACGAGACTGTACCGTGTTTCCTTTGGACTGCCCATGGTATTTAGGGCGTAACAAGTTCATAGGATCTCCTATTTTTATGCATTTTATATTTTCAGAAAGCTGAGAACGAGACCTACAACTTCCGCGTTGAATATTTTCCCAAATTCGGACTAGAAACTGATCAAAAATGCAAGTTAACATTTAGATGAATAGGATTCGGACCCAAGTGATATAAATTTTAAAACTTCTCCACTTTTCTACACTCTTCTACATTCTTCCTTATATCATTTAAGTCCCCCTATATAAAGGGCTTACTATTCATAAATCAAAAATTTGGAAACAAAAAGAAAAGAAATAAACGTAAGAGAAAGAGAGAGAAAGAAGAAGAAGAAGGAAGAACACCAAGAAGAAGAAGAAGAACGCAAGAAGAAACCTGCGTTGGGACGCGTGCTAAAAAAACTGAAATTTATTTGTGTCACAACGCGAGTTCATAATGTGGCCCGACGCGTGCTTGAGGCCACTTATAGGTCTCGTATCAGTTCATATGCATATCCTACATCGATATATAAACACGATAAACCTTATAAACAAGATACGATGATACATCATTTAGCTTAGCTAATTTTCGATATTCATTGTTACAACTTACATGCTAATTAAGTTTCCGACCCTATAATATCTACAAGAATCGCAACTTTCCTCGGTAAAGAATCCAATACCAGCCAAACTCCAAAAACAGTGAGTGGATACCTCTTTCTTTAAGTTGATTTTATTTATTAATTTACTTGTTCTTTATAGATTGAGACTTACTTTTCTACAAATAGGGCGCTGTCCATTATTTACTTACAGTTGTTTTTCAGATAGTAATGATTTAGAAAAGAAATGATTTTCAATCATGAGATTTATATTTTTCGGGGCATGAGGGAAAAACTCACCCCAGTATGTAACTTGAGACAGTATGGAATTGACGGTTACAGAGATGTGCACATGTAGAGGACTAGGGGGACGGCGATACGTAACGCCCCTAGATCCTAGTTTCAGAGCCAGGATGACGGCATAGGTTCGTGTTCCTGGACTCTTGTTCAGAGCTTGGGTAGTAGCATAGATCCGCACCCCCAGTTCTAGTTTGTGGCTTGGGGGACGGCGTCATGGATTTGCACTACAGGCTACAGTTAGGCATATGGGGGGGATGGCGATACGTAACACCCTCATACGTCATACGTCAATGTTTTTCAGACACAGAGCAGTTCACAGAGAGCGGATTTTCAGAAAATAGTTTTTTAGAAAATCAGATTTTCAAAAATAGTTTTCAGAAACCAGTGTTTCAAAAGCAGTTTTCAGAAAGACGAAGTTTTCAGAAACAAAGTTTTCATATAAATATTGTTGGACAATTATGACCCATAGCGTCACTATTTATACAGATCATGGTGTTGTTGTACAAATTAACTATGTGACAAAGGAGATTACACTCTTATCATTTGTGATTAGATCACCAAGATATATAAATGATAGGAGGTCCCTATGATTTGTTCCTGGATTGAGAATGATATGAGACAGTATCAGTCCACGAAGGATAAATCATTAAATATCCCTAGTCAGATTATTATCGAGATTGGACATCGATAAATGTGTAAAAGACTAGTATTACACTTGTGCGCGTTGTGAGGGCACAACGACATGGTTCTCATATATTGGGTATATGATACTCATGCAAGTGTAATAGGAGGTGTGTTTTACCGATGGTACGGGAAACAGCGTCGCTCTTGGATAGACCCCCTCGGAATTCCATTGGTAGTATGACTATGTGTCTATGGAAGTCCGAAATCAGGGTAGGTTGTATTTGGTCTTAACCTGAGACTTGCACCGCTAATACTTACGACAATCAATATACTTTGGTTTTGGTCATCCAGGGCTTTAACCGGTTTCTGTGTACGCCTCTTCTGGGTATATCAAGAATCGTAGTGTGTTGGGTGTGATGTCCAGACGGAAGTATTACTCCAATCATAGTGGAGATGATGGTCACGTAGGACACGGGACTGGTTCTCTTAAATGCTGCAGCTATTGGGATATTATGACAAGTTCATGAATATCTGATTATAGAGACTAGTTACCAGACATCCGACATGTGCTTCGTACGAGGCAGACACAATTCCAACAACAGGCCTAGCACGTGATCATCCGATACTGGATCGACATACATAATACCACGTATATTACGCCTGATGTAGATCGATTATTCCTGTAAGCATGTTTCTGGAGAATTGGGTAGGCATGGCGCTTTGCTAGAAGCCAACCTTGTCTTGTAAATCGGTACAAACGTAGTACTAGGTACTTATATTTGGGTATATGATACTCATGCAAGTGTAATAGGAGGTTGTGTTTTACCGATGGTACGGGAAACAGCTTCGCTCTGGATAGACCCCCTCGGAATTCCATTGGTAGTATGACTATGTGTCTATGGAAGTCCGAAATCAGGGTAGGTGTATTTGGTCTTAACCTGAGACTTGCACCGCTAATACTTACGACAATCAATATACTTTAGTTTTGGTCATCCAGGGCTTTAACCGGTTTCTGTGTACGCCTCTTCTGGGTATATCAAGAATCGTAGTGTGTTGGGTGTGATGTCCAGACGGAAGTATTACTCCAATCATAGTGGAGATGATGGTCACGTAGGACACGGGACTAGTTCTCTTAAATGCTGCAGCTATTGGGATATTATGACAAGTTCATGTATATCTGATTATAGAGACTAGTTACTAGACATCCGACATGTGCTTCGTACGAGGCAGACACAATTCCAACAACAGGCCTAGCACGTGATCATCCGATACTGGATCGACATACATAATACCACGTATATTACGCCTGATGTAGATCGATTATTCCTGTAAGCATGTTTCTGGAGAATTGGGTAGGCATGGCGCTTTGCTAGAAGCCAACCTTGTCTTGTAAATCGGTACAAACGTAGTACTAGGTACTTACGTGTTCGGATAGTCAGACTACCGTATTTACTGCCAACATATACGGGGATCTCATGGGTCGCTTCCCGAAGATTCACCGATGATGTATGACTCGCACTTTATTAATCTGGGATTAATTATATGAGAGAGAAAATTAATATGGGATTAATTACGAAGATATTTTACCTGGGATAAAATATTTTTTAAAGAGAGAGAGAACGATAAAATTAATATATTTGATATATTATACGAAAAAATTAATATATTTGATATATTATACGAAATTGAATTTCGACGCGGAATTAAAATTAGATTTTAATTCGGGCGAACGAGTTAATTTAGAATTAATTCGTTAGCGACGTGAATAGTGATTTCGCTAGGCATAATCATTTAATTGCGTCGCAATGAAAAATTCGTTAATTTGGAATTAGCGAACCCGAGCTCGGGATTATTTACGAGCGCATTCGCATTTCGAATTCGAGTGCGGCACGCAAGTCAAATCAAGCGTCAAATCGTAAGTCACATCAAGCATCAAATCACATGTCAATTTGAGTGATATGACATTTGATTGATTGATGTGATTGACTTTAGTTGATGGAAGTTGTTGAAAAGCTTTTAAAAAGCTTGAAAGACATTTACAATATTTTAATTGGTATTTGACTTTTTTGGTTTTGTGTATTAGATATACAAGAAGCTAAAAACAATTTATTAACTCATTCTCTCTCCATGGCTCACGAAATTGGAGCCAAATTTTCTTCTTCATCTCTCTCGGCCAACGGGCTTTTTTCTTTCTGTTTTTGGTTGGACCGAAACACATGGAGAAGCTTTGGATTTTTATGGCAAAAATCCTAAGTGCTAGCACACCATCTGGGACATACAAAGGTGATAGGGAACTCACTTCATGAGCTTGGAATCACCTTGATAAGCTTGGAGCTTGGAGCATCAATGGAGGACCATCCATAGCCGAAAATGGAGGAAGAAAAACAGTGGACTGCCGAGCTTCATGGAGGGCAGAAAATGGTTTTTTTGTTCTTCGTAGCATCCAATCCGTTCAATGTGAGTATGATTCTGCCATTCTCCTTTATTGTATTCACTTGTTTCATGCTTGATAATTGATCCTTGGACCTTAGAGAATTCCAACAATGGTATCTTGAGCCAATATTGAGCATGAAAATGATTTAGGGTTAAAATTTGGAAATATATTTTGAGCATGAATAATGAAATTGGATGATTTAATATGCTTAATTGATGTTTTGTGGATGATTGATTGGATCAATTTGATTAAATTGTGTTTGGAACAAATTTCCCCAAATTTTATGGCTTGGCCGAAAAAATGAGCATGCCCTAAATTGTCTTGGATTTTTTGATTTTGATCATTGGATGTGTTGTAAATCATTGGGGATATTGATTTAATGTTGAATTGAATTTAATTGGATTGAATTTGATTTGGGCATTAAAATTCCCCCTTGGCCGAGACTAATATAGCATGTATATGGGTTTGTTTTTGTTAAATTGTGTTGGACATAATTAATAATAATAAGCATGATTAACTAGGCAATTGATGTTTTGGAAATATTGATTTGGGTGATTAATTTTGTTATACACTTTAAGTAGTTAAATTGTGAAATTGGATTTTGTAATTTAATTGAATTGGGCTTAAATTGGATTTGGGCTTGAAATGTTGTAATTGGGCTTATTGGGCTTGGTTGTACCAAGTTGGGTTTAGGCTAAATTGGTTGGATCCAATTGGGCCCAAAACCGCTTCCATAAAGCTCAAATGCGACTAATGGACCTTTAAGAAATTAATTGAAGGCCATTGGACTTTAATTAAATTAATATGGATATTAATCGGGCTTGAGACCCGTAACGATTAAATTTGGAATTTAAGTCGTAAAGGTTTGTCAAATAAAGTGTAGTATTTAATTTGGAATTAAATAGCGAATTAGTATTAAATACAAATTGAATTGGATTTAATTATGTAGTTTAATTAATTCGAGAATTCGTACTTTGAGTACTTATTCGCAAAACGAGTTTGACTCGAGCAAAATCATGTAGGAGTTAAATCAAGTCCCAAGATCAACAAATCAAGCATAAAAAAACGCATATGAACACATCAAAGGAGGTGCGGAATCATAACTCACATTGAACGGTTTTGATGAATGAAATGAACACAAGTTGTGTGTTTTGCTTCCTCCAAGCTCACGGCAACAGCTCTCCAAGGCAGTGGGCTGCTCGGTTTGGACTGGTTTGGTTCCTCCAAGAATCGGCCATGCATGGACTCCATTGAAGCTCAAAGCTTCAAGCTCAAAAATTAAATCCAAGCTCATGAAGACACTTCCCTATCACCTATGTATCACTCATGGTGTGCTAGCACTAAGTCTTCTTCAATTTGCTTCTCAAAAATTTCGGTGAAACCAGAAAAATCAAGAAGAAAAACGGCAGTGAAGCCGTGAAGAAGATGAGAGGAAAAGAGAGAGGGAAAATGAGGAAACCGTATCCTTGCATGTAAGAGAGAGAAAAGATTTAATATATATATATAATATATTTATTCCTTTTACCAAGTAAATAAATAAAAGATATATATATAACTTTTAATTCAAAAGTCAAAAATAAAAAGCAATAAAGCTTTCCATCATTTCAACTTTTACTTTAAGTCACATCACATCACTTTAATAAAGTTACATGTTGTCAAGTCACATCACTCAAAGTGACAATTGATTTGACGCATGATGTGACAAATGATTGACGCTTGATGTGACTCGTGTGCCGCGCTCGAATTCGAAATGCGAATGCGCTCGCAATCACTCTCGGGCCGGGTTCGCTAATTCCAAATTAACGAATTTTCGTCGCGTCGTAATTAAGTGATTACGCCTAGCGAATTCACTATTCACGTCGCTAACGATTAATTCTAAATTAATTCGTTCGCCCGAATTAAATCTAATTTTAATTCCGCGTCAAAATCCAATTTGATTAATATATCGAAATATTAATTTTTACCGATTAATTCCAAATTAATCGTTCTCTCTCTTAAACCATATTTATCCGAGATAAATATCTCCGTAATTAATCCCAGATTAATTTCTCCCTCATCGAATTAATCCCAGATTAATTCTATCTCTCTCTTCTAATTAATCCCAGATTAATCAAAGTGCGAGTCATACGTCATCGGTGAATCTTCATGAACCGACCCATGAGATCTCCGGATATGTTGGCAGTAAATACGATCGTCGGACTGTCCGAACACGTAAGTACCTCGTACTACGTTTATACCGATTTACAAGACAAGGTTGGCTTCTAGCAAAGCGCCATGCCTACCCAATTCTCCAGAAATATTCTTACAGGAATATATAGATCTGTATCAAGCGTAGTATACCGTAGTATTGTGTATATTGGCCCAGTATCGGATAGTCACGTGCTAGGGCTGGGGCTGGATAAGTGTCTGCCCCGTCCGAAGCACATGTCGGATGTCTGGTAACATAGTCTCTATAATCGGATATTTATGACCTGGTCACAATATCCCGATGGTTGCGCAACACTTAAGAGCACTAGTACCGTATCCTGCGTGACATCATCTCCAATATGACTGAAGTGATACTTCCGTCTTGACATCACACCCAATACACTACGACTCTCTGATAAACCAGAAATGGTGTACACAGAACCGGTTAAAGCCCTGTACCACCAAGACCAAAGTCTACCGATTATCGCAAGTATTAGCGATGCAAGTCTCAGGTTAAGACTATACACACCTACCTTGATTTCGGCCTCCATAGACACATAGTCATAATACCAATGGGATTCCGAGGGGTCTATCCAGAGCGAAGCTGTTTCCCGTACCATCGGTGAAACACGACCTCCTATCGCACTTGCATAAGTATCCAATACTTATATATATGAGAACTATACCGTTGTGCCCTCACAACACGCACAAGTGCAATACTAGCCTATTCCGCATTATCGATGTCCAGTCTCGATAATACTCCGGCTAGGGATATTTAATGATTAATCCTTCGTGGACTGATACTGTCTCATATCATCTCAATCCAGGAACTAATCATATGGACCTCTCTTCATTTATACATTTATAGTGATTTAATCACAAATGATGAGAGTGCATTTCCTTGTCACATAGTTAATTTGTACAACAACACCGTGACTGTGATCTGTACAAATAGTGACGCTATGGGTCATATTATCCAACAATCTCCCACTTGGCACATAGCCAGTCACTCGAGTGTCTAACACCCGAACTATGTACAATTCGCTCAAATTGCTGAGGAAAGGTTTTCGTCAGCGGATTTGCTTAATTATCGTCTGACGCGATTTACACGATCATCACATCGCCACGATGTATGATCCGAACGAATCAGATGATATAGAAGTATATATCTGGATCGTCGATGAGACCTTTAATTCTTTAGCCTGTGCTGACGCCTAGCTCAGCTGCTAACAGAACTATATCTAATCTAATTAGATTTATTATCGATCCAAATGGCTTCTATTGCTGCCTCAGCTGTAGCAATAATCCGCATTTGTTGTTAATTCGGCAACAGTTATCTTGCTCGGAATATTTCCAGCTTACTGTCCCGTCCTTCAAACTTTATAGTACCGCAGTATTTACCGATTTGGAAACTTGCAGCAGTGATCCCAGTCACTTCAAGTTCTCCATCTCCATAGTTTAAGACAACATCTTTAGTTCTCTCAGATACTAACAGATGTCTTAATCTTCAATCCAGTGACTATCACTTGGATTGACCCGATTGTGACTCCATATGCTCAAAGCGTATGAGACACCAATACAAGTACATTTTAAATGTACAATTTCTCAGAGAGTGTTACCAACTCCAAATCTAGCCCAGTAGATCTTTATTCCTTGAATAAAGGTTGTTACTCCCCAGAATTCTACGGAGAATTTCATGAAAGCCAAGCTTTCACCGATTGTTTTATGGGAATTCATTGTCAAGAAGTGACATATTATCATTATTTTACATGACATTATGTCAGTGCACTCCCACTAACCCTTTATATACACAAGAATCAATTCGTTTGAGTCAAATCATAAACTATTATGATTATTTCAAAACGTCAGTTCCAAGAACCTTATGCTTGCTTCAATCCAAACATGGATCGAATAACCCGCAAACCTTGTTTGTCGGTTATACAAAATCGTCAGGATGTTGTAAGCATCCTCCAAAAGGTTTCCTTTTCAGGAAAGCGATTTTGATCTGCAACTGACACATTTCATAAATGAAATATGCAGTTATCAACAACATCTTCAAAATGGATTTACCATGGCAACAGGTAAAAGGTTGAACCGTTATTAACACAATGTTGATAACGATACCTTTCCGTCAAAAGCCCTGCTTTGTACGTTGGTATGTTGCCTTCCATGTATGTCTTCCTTGAAGACGTTAATGTACCAATAGGCACAATGCCTTGTGGTACAACAACTAGTATCCAAAATAGTTGTTAAACATGGAATCCATTTTGGACTCATGGCACTTTGCCATAATAGGGAGTCGATACCTCGTATCACTTCCTCAAAACGTAGTCGGTGGATTACCTTCATAAGATTGACATCTTTATGAGGTTAGATCAGAAACCCATACCCTAGGTCGTTTTCTGACTCTATCCGATCTACGAGTGTCTTGTGTATTTGAAGATTAATGGTATAGATTCATCATAGATGAACTATTTGTGTTCCATTATGGACTTCGTGCCTTGAACAGTATTACTCCGATTTTCATCGAGTATCACTATCCTCCCACTGACCACTGCATATCGGTATTCCTCTCAGGAAAAACCGCATGGTGAGCAACAATCACATTGTTCTCATGTGAGATTTATAAGTACTATACTTATGGTTTCCCTTAGGATAACCTATATTGGCACTTATCCAATTTGGGTCCTTAGTTTGGTATCATCCAAACGTTATGCCTGGCATACCCAAATTATCAGGAATGAGAAACCTCGTTTCTTCCTGTTCATATCCTATATGATATCTGTCAAACAGATTTATATGGAACCTTATTCTAAATAAGTTTTGCACTGTTAGTATATATCCTATTGAAGGAAACAGTAGCTCAGAGCGACTCATGATTAGTATCATGTCTAACATGATTCGGTTAAATCCGTTCGGACACACCGTCAACTGACGTGTTCCGGGAGGAGTCCTCATTTGAAAGAATACTATACTCTTTCAAGTATATAAGAAACTTATTGCTTAAGTATTTTCATTACGGTCTTACCGTGACGGAATAATACTATAGCCGATCTGTTTGTCTATTTCGTGTCGAAACTTTAAAGTTTCTGATTTGTGTTCTTCAAAAGAAACACATAACCATAACGTGATGCCACATCCGTTAAGGTCACGAAATATTCATGTTCACATCTAGCCTAGCTAGATATGGGCCCACTAACTTCACCATGAATAGGGCTAACAGATCGGTGGCACTTACACTATTACCAAGTAAATAGTATTTTAGGTACTTTACCTAATAAACTAGATTCGCAGACCTTATTTGAATAGTCAAATCAGTCCTAGTACCCACTCTTCAAAAGTGTGGATATACGAGTCTAATTAAATTGTGTCCTAGACAACAATGCCACAAATAAGTCTCTATTGATCAAATCAATTTGAGCTATTTATTTGTCAATTATATGTTTGAGATTTTATTTATATTCAAAATATAAATTCTGTTATTACATCTAATGTATTTATCTCAGTATCATCTTTATATAATAAAACACTAGTGTTCTATAATATAAAGGTTTTATCCGCAACGGATTAAACACTGATAAAGAGATAATGTCTCTAGTCAAACTAGTTACATTATAACAGTTCCTAATTCAAGTACATACCCGAAAGGTAGTTCCTAAACTTAGGTATCTACGGTCGAAACAGCGACTTTCGTCCCGTTTCCGATTCGCAGAGGAATCTCAGCTTGAAGTCAGTATCCTGCTTAAAGCAGATTCTGAACATCAATACATATATTTTATGTACCACACTAAGTATTAAAATCTAATTTCAATACTAGCTGTGAACATAACTAAGACAAACATTTTTAAAGTTAGAGCCTCGCCCTTCTTTAATTCCTTCGTGTCTTCCATATCCAAATGGTAGTCACTTTGGGATATGTCAATTATCCTTTTCAATATTTAGGAACCTTAGGCCAAGCCTTGGGTTTTTAGAATATTGAAAGGAATGTGCACCTCGTGCTACATGCCCAATTGCAAACTTTGACTTTACTGATAGTCAATTAATTCTCCAAGAATTATAAATTGCAATTTTAATACTTCTTAAATCCAAAATTAGATTTATGACAAGTATATTAAATTAAGCATTAAAGTCATCATCACAAAAATCTTCCAAAGATTTTATGCTCTACTTATCTTGCTTAATTTTGGGCTTAAGGTATAATAAGTTATTTTATCAAATAAAGTAACCTATTATTTATTCCCAATTTGAAAATTAAATCATTTAAAATATTTTAATCCTAGATTATATTTTAAATATCCAACTTTTCAATTTTATCTTGATTACAATAGTCCAACTATTTAATCAACGATTAGTGGTACTATATATATTAATGATTATAATAGTCCAACTATATAATCAAATATAATCCAAATTAATTAACCTCAATTACATTGATTACTATAATCCAATTATAAAATCAACTGTAAACTGAAATAATTAATTCAAATATATTGATTAATATAATCCAATTATATATAATCAAGTATAATACAGTCCAACTGTTTATTAAAACAACAATTTAAATATTAGTCTAACTAACATTTAATCTAATGACGAAATAATTTAAATTGAGCGCGTATGGCGAGTAATTGAACGAATATTGCAAATTCAATTCTTGCCTCCCACTATTTTTCGTCGAGCCTCTAACCCTCTGTCGAGTACTCGGGAAACCGTGTTTCCTAGTGGGCTAGGATCCCGTTAAATATCACACAATCTTGACTTTGGCCAACAAATTGTATGATAATTAACTAGGTAGATCTCGAAGATCAATTGGATCTCATCCAACTCCTAGATCCAGTAGGTGGACATCCAAGTCCCAAACATATATCTTATATATGCCTATACATCGAATGTATACCCTAACCTTTTCCTCTGAATCAACTAGGCCTTGGCTTTGGCACAACAAACCTAGTGATCCCAGTCAAGCGCGGACCCATTGACATGGAAGCTTCGTAATCAATGTCAATGGACAAGAAGTGGTCTTGACTTTGGCCAACAAACCACAACTTGGACACGACACCGATATGGAACAAAGCCTCGTGATTAAAACACATCTTTGATGGACAAGGGCTTGACTTTGGCCAACAACCCCTGCCAATCTCGGATCTTGAGTAAGAATCACTCAATGGAAGGAAAAACGCATGATATTTAACGAGGGTTTTTCGCGTGCAAATTGGCTACCAATTTAATTATCTTTGTTAAGGTCTCATCATCATACACCCTTAAGCATGCATTCTAAACACATAATAAAGCGAGTATGAAATAAAATAATAATGATATGCGGATGGATATTTTACATTGATCCTAGATCAAATCTCTCACTTCTCTCTCTCCGCTAGCACTTGTATTACTTCTACCCGTTACACTACACTTCTAAAGAAACCTCTTTTACATGGAGGGGAATAGGTGAGAAGAGAATACAAAGAAATAGGAGATAAGGCTGGACACGCAGGTCCAATTTAATAAATCAAATTTATTACAATTTCCAAAATCGCCCCACCGACTAATATCCATCCGATATACATTATTCAAACATCACAACCATGTATTCATACAAGCATGTTATCAATCAATCAATCAAATTAATTAATCTTGATTATTAGTGATCATCCAATGTTCAAACAAAGATTTGATTTTGTTCGAGTCAAACTCGTATTGCGAACACGTACTCAAAGTACGATTTCTCAAATAAATTAAATTACATGATTAAATCCAATTTAATACGTATTTAATTCTAATTCATTATTTAATTCCAAATTAAATATTACACCTTTATTAACGAACCTTTACGACTTAAATTCCAAATTTAATCGCAACGGGTCTCAAAGCCCGATTAACATCTAATGTTTTATTTAATTAAAGTCCAATGGGCTTTTAATTAATTTCTATTAGGCGTGGACTTTTGGTCAACTCGGGTCAAACCGAACAACCAAAATCCAATCCGGGAGTTACCCCATAAGCCTTTAAATTAATTTTGGCCCATTAGGCCCAATTAAATAATTAAGGTCCATTAAGTCATAATTGGACCTTTTGGATTCGGTTTTGGGCCTAATTGGATCCAACCAATTTTGCCTAAACCCAACTTTGTTACAACAAAGCCCAAAAGCCCAATTACAACCTAACAAGCCCAATTTCCAAAATCAAGCCCTAATTAATTAACTTATAAAATTCCAAATTTCACAATTAATTAACCTAAGTGTAATACACAATCAATTACCCAATTAACATTTCTAAAACATCAATTAGCCTAATTAATCATGCACTTTAACATTAAATAGTGTCCAACACAATTATTAAAATCAAACCCAATTACATGCTTTCAAGTCTCGGCAATTAGGGGTTTTTCAATTCGATTCGGTTTCAATCCAATTGAGTCCACAATCATAATTTACCAAATCAATTCAACTCATCCAATGAATCAAACAAAAAAATCACAATGAATTTCATGTC
Source organism: Zanthoxylum bungeanum (assembly GCA_019454045.1). Classification (NCBI taxonomy): domain Eukaryota; kingdom Viridiplantae; phylum Streptophyta; class Magnoliopsida; order Sapindales; family Rutaceae; genus Zanthoxylum; species Zanthoxylum bungeanum. The sequence goes on along the minus strand of SKCR01041831.1, from coordinate 22,751 downwards.
AATTGAATTCGGTCAACCCACTTTATAAGGGAAAAATTGTTCCAAATCAAAATTCAATTCAATTGAACTTCAAAACAACATTACCCAATTGTTTTAAGTCATCCAATGATCAAACAAAACAAAATTACCAAGACATTAGGGTTATCCAATTTTCGGCCATGCCTCCAATTTGGGGAAAATTGATCCAATCCAATTTTCTTGAAATTGATCACACACAATCTCAATAAAACATGTTTTAAGCATACTTAAACATCCAATTTAATTAAAACATGCTCAAAACATTTTACCCAATTTCAAGTTACATGTTCAACCTAAAGAATTGGGGAAATTGATCCAATCCAATTTTCTTGAAATTGATCATGCACACAAATTCAATTAATCAACATACAAGCATACTTAATCAACCAATTCAACCAAATCATGCTTCAATTGATTTTGCCCAAAATATTGTTTTGACCAAAATTTAGGGAAAATTGAATCCAATCCAATTTCATGAAATTGATCATGCACAATCTCAATTAAACATCATCCAAGCATGCTTAAACAATCAATTTAACCAAAACAAGTCAAAATCGATTTTGCCCAAAATAAACCCTAACTTTTTTCATGCTTGATAATAGCTCAAGATACCATTGTAGGAGTTAAATCAAGTCCCAAGATCAACAAATCAAGCATAAAAAACGATATGAACACATCAAAGGAGGTGCGGAATCATAACTCACATTGAACGGTTTTGATGAAATGAACACAAGTTGCGTTTTGTCTCCTCCAAGCTCACGGCAACAGCTCTCCAAGGCAGTGGGCTGCTCGGTTTGGACTGGTTTGGTTCCTCCAAGAATCGGCCATGCATGGACTCCATTGAAGCTCAAAGCTCTTAAAGCTCAAGAATTTAGGTGAAAACATAGAAATAAATCAAGAAGAAAAAATCGGCAGTGAAGCCGTGAAGAAGATGAGAGGAAAAGAGAGGGAAAATGAGGAAACCGTATCCTTGCATGTGAGAGAGAGAAAAGATTTAATATATATATATATATATTATTTCCTTTACCAAGTAAATTAAATAAAAGATATATATATAACTTTAATTCAAAAGTCAAAAATAAAAAGCAATAAAGCTTTCCATCATTTCAACTTTTTACTTTAAGTCACATCACATCACTTTAATAAAGTGACATGTTGTCAAGTCACATCACTCAAAGTGACAATTGATTTGACGCATGATGTGACAAATGATTTGACGCTTGATGTGACTCGCGTGCCGCGCTCGAATTCGAAATGCGAATGCGCTCGCAATCACTCTCGGGCTCGGGTTCGCTAATTCCAAATTAACGAATTTTCCGTCGCGTCGTAATTAAATGATTACGCCTAGCGAAATCACTATTCACGTCGCTAACGAATTAATTCTAAATTAATTCGTTCGCCCGAATTAAAATCTATTTTAATTCCGCGTCAAAATCCAATTTCGATTAATATATCGAATATATTAATTTTATCGATTAATTCCAAATTAATCGTTCTCTCTCTTAACGATATTTTATCCGAGATAAAATATCTCCGTAATTAATCCCAGATTAATTTTCTCCCTCATCGAATTAATCCCAGATAAATCTATCTCTCTCTTCTAATTAATCCCAGATTAATCAAAGTGCGAGTCATACGTCATCGGTGAATCTTCAGGAACCGACCCATGAGATCTCCGGATATGTTGGCAGTAAATACGATCGTCGGACTGTCCGAACACGTAAGTACCTCGTACTACGTTTATACCGATTTACAAGACAAGGTTGGCTTCTAGCAAAGCGCCATGCCTACCCAATTCTCCAGAAATATTCTTACAGGAATATATAGATCTGTATCAAGCGTAGTATACCGTAGTATTGTGTATATGGCCCAGTATCGGATAGTCACGTGCTAGGGCTGGGGCTGGATAAGTGTCTGCCCCGTCCGAAGCACATGTCGGATGTCTGGTAACATAGTCTCTATAATCGGATATTTTGACCTGGTCACAATATCCCGATGGTTGCGCAACACTTAAGAGCACTAGTACCGTATCCTGCGTGACATCATCTCCAATATAACTGAAGTGATACTTCCGTCTTGACATCACACCCAATACACTACGACTCTCTGATAAACCCAGAAATGGTGTACACAAGAACCGGTTAAAGCCCTGTACCACCAAGACCAAAGTCTACCGATTATCGCAAGTATTAGCGATGCAAGTCTCAGGTTAAGACTATACACACCTACCTTGATTTCGGCCTCCCATAGACACATAGTCATAATACCAATGGGATTCCGAGGGTCTATCCAGAGCGAAGCTGTTTCCCGTACCATCGGTGAAACACGACCTCCTATCGCACTTGCATAAGTATCCAATACTTATATATATGAGAACTATGCCGTTGTGCCCTCACAACACGCACAAGTGCCAATACTAGCCTATTCCGCATTATCGATGTCCAGTCTCGATAATACTCCGGCTAGGGATATTTAATGATTAATCCTTCGTGGACTGATACTGTCTCATATCATCTCAATCCAGGAACTAATCATATGGACCTCTCTTCATTTATACATTTATAGTGATTTAATCACAAATGATGAGAGTGCAATTTCCTTGTCACATAGTTAATTTGTACAACAACACCGTGATCTGTACAAATAGTGACGCTATGGGTCATATTATCCAACAAATCATATCGTTGTTTGAACATTGGATGGTCACTAAGATCTGATTAATTAATTGATTAGATTGATGATAACATGCTTGTGTGATTTACAACATTATTGTGAGGCATGAATAATGAATCAGATGGATATCAAGATGGATATTAGAAGGCTTGGGTTAATTTTAGAATTGTTGTAATAAATTTGGAATTTATTTTAATTGGACCCGCTTGTCCAACCTTATCTCTTATGACTTTTGTATTCCTTCTCACCTATCCCCTCAATGGTAATGAGGTTTCTTTAGAAGTGTAGTGTAACGGGTAGAAGAGTAATACTTGTTGCTAGCGGGAGAGAGAAAGTGATGAGAGATTGATCTAGGATCAAATGTGTAAAGTAAAGTATCCATCCGCATATCATTATTATTTATTATTCGCACTTTATTATGTGTTTAGAATGCATGTTTAAGGTGTGTATGATGATGAGACCTTAACAAAGATAATAAAATGGTTGCCAATTTGCACGCGACAAACCCTCGCTAAATATTAAGCGTTTTTCCTTCCATTGAGTGATTCTCACTCAAGATCCAAGACTGGCATTGGCTTGTTGGCCAAAGTCAATGCCTTGTCCGTAGAAGATGTGTTTGAATCACGAGAGCTTTGTTCCATATCGATGTCTTGTCCAAGTTGTGGTTTGTTGGCCAAAGTCAAGACCACTTCTTCTCCATCGACATTGATTACGAAGCTTTCCATGGTCAATGGGTCTCACGCTTAACTGGGATCACTAGTTTGTTGTGCCAAAGTCACGGCTTAGTTGATTCAGAGGAAAAAGGTTGTTAGGCAATATATTGGATTTATTGGCATATATAAGATATATGTTTCGGACTTGGATGTCCCCCTACTGGATCTAGGAATTGGATTGGATCCAATTGATCTTAGAGATCTACCTAGTTAATTATCATACAATTTGTTGGCCAAAGTCAAGATTGTGTTGATATTTAACGGGATCCTAGCTCGCTAGGAAACCGGTTTCCCGAGTACTCGACAGAGGGTTAGAGGCTTGCCGAAAAAATAGTGGGAGGCAAGAATTGAATTTGCAATATTCGTTTAATTACTTGCCATACGCGCTCAAATCAAATAGCATTCGTCAAATAAATAAATGTTTAGTTGGACTAATATTTAAATCGTTGTTTTAATTAACAGTTGGACTGTATTCAAACTATCTTTATAATTGATTTTTAATTGGATTATAGTAATCAATATATTTGATTTAATTAATTATAGTTGATAAAATAGTTGGTCTATAATAATCATTATAATAAATAGTACCTAAATCATTGATTAAATAGTTGGACTATTATAATCAAGATAAATTGAAATATTGACATTTAAAACATAATCCTAGGGAAAATGTATTTAAATGGTTTAATTTTTTCAAAATTGGGAATAAATTTCAGGATAGTCCTGGAAATTAATAAGTTACTTTATTTGATAAAATACATCATTAGGCCTAAGCCCGGAGTTAAGAAAATAGTAGAGCATGATCTTTGGAAGATTCATGTGATGATAACTTTAGTGCTTAATCCATTAAGTTGTCGTAGTAGACTCCTTAATTTCTTAATCAGAACTAAGGATTAGATCCTTAAAGTATGATGATGAATTGAAGGATCTTCTTAGATCTATATTTAGATTTTAGAAGTACAATTGCAATAATAACACTTGGAGAGTTAATGACTATTCTCAAGGAGATAAAGTCAAAGTTTGCAATGAGGCAAGTAGCGCAAGGCGCACCTTACTTCGATATTCTAGAAACCCGAGGCTAGGACAAAGGCTTCTGGAATGTTGAAAACGGCAAAGGCAAAATCATTATAATCTTCTAGGAAGATAAATGACATATCCCAAAATGTCTGCCTAAATGTGGTAAACAGGATCGCGGAAGCGTGACTGCCGTTTGGACAAAGCAGACATGAATGAATTGAAGATGAGTGCAAACATGTTTGTCATAAATATGTTCGCTACTAGTATTAAAATTGGATTTTAAATACTTAGTATGATAGATAAATATATACTGATGTTCAGAATCTGTTATGAGCAGGATACTGACTTCAGTTGAGATTCATCTGCGAATTGGAAACGGGACAAAAATCATTGTTTCAACCGTAGATACCTATTTTAGGAACTACCCTCGGGTTTGTACATAAATTAGGAAACTGTTATAATGTAACTAGTTTGACTAGAAACATTATTTCTATATCAGTGTTTAACCCGCTGCGGGTGAACCTTTATATTCTAGAACACTAAAGTGTTTTATTATATAAAGATGATATTGAGATAAACACATTAGATGTGAATAACAGCATTTATATTTTGAATATAAATAAATCTCAAATATATAACATGACAAACAAATAGCTCAAACTGATATGATCAGAAGAAACATATTGTGGCATTGTTGTCTGGGACACAATTAAACAAGACTCGTATATCCACACTTTTGAAGAGTATGTACTAGGACTGATTGATTCCATTCAAATAAAGTCAACGAATCTAGTTTATTGGGCAATGTGCCTAAAACACTATTTACTTGGTAAAAGTGTAAGTGCCATCGATATGTTAGCCTTAGTTCATAGTGAAGCAAGTGGGCCCATATCTAGCTAGGCTAGAGGTGGATATAAATATTTTGTGACCTTACGGATGTGGCATCGCGTTTTGGTTATGTGTTTCTTTTGAAACACGAATCGGAAACCTTATAGTTTCGACACGAATAGACAAACAGATTGGCTAAAGTATTAAACCGTCACGTAAGACCGTAATGGAAAAACTTAAGCAATAAGTTTCTAATATACTTGAAAGAGTATAGTATCTTTCAATGAGGACTCCTCCCGGAACACGTCAGTTTGACGGTGTGTCCAAACTGAGTAACCGAATTTTGTTAGACATGATAAGGTTAATCATGAGTCACTTTGAGCTACCATTTCCTTCAACGGATACGCATTAACAATGCAGAACTTATTTAGAATAAGGTTCCATAATAGTCTGTTTGACAAATTTCATATTAGATATGAACAGGAAAGAAACCGGGTTTTCTCATTCCTGAAAATTTAGGAATGCTAGGCATACGTTGGATGATACCAAACTAAGAACACAAATTGGATAAGTGCCAATTGTAGATTATCCTAGGGATACCAAAGTATAGTACTTATACAACTCACAAGAGAACATTTAATTATTGCTCACCATGCGGTTTTCCTAAGTGAAATACCGATATGCAGTGGTAAGTGGGAGGATAGTAAAACTCGATGAAAATTGGAGTAATACTATTCCAGGCACCGAATCATAATGGAACACAAATAGTTCATCAATGATGAATATATACCAGTAATTTTCGAATACACAAGAACCGCGTAAGTCGGAGAGAGTCAGAAAACAACCTGTAGTATGGGTTTCTGATCTCACCTCATAAAGATGTGAATCTCATTGAGGTATACCAACTGACTACGTATGAGGAAGTGATACAAGGTATCGACTCCCAATTATGACAAAGTGTCATGATATCCGAAATGAATTCCATGTATACCAACTATGTTTGGACACTAGTTGATATACCGCAAGGCATTGTGCCTACTGGTTATATAAGTCTTCAAGGAATACATACATGGATGACAACATACCAACGTATAAAGCTAGGATTTTAGCGGAAAGGTATCGTTATCAACATTGTGTCGATTACGATTCAACCTTTTACCTGTTGCCACGGCGAATCCATTTGGATAATGCTTGCTAATGCTGCATGTTTCATTTATGAAATATGACAGCTTTACGGGAAAATTGCTTTCCTGAAAAGGAAACCTTTTGGAGGATGTTTAAAACATCCTGACGATTTTGTCATACCAAAACTAGCAAACAAGGTTTGCAGGTTATTCAATCCATGTTTGGATTGAAGCAAGCATTAGGTTCTTGGAATTATCGTTTTGATGTAATCATAATAGTTTATGATTTAATTCAAAAAGAAAATGATTCTTGTGTATATAAGAGGGTTAGTGGGAGCGCACTGACAGTGGCTGTCCTATAAAAATAATGATAAAATATGTCATTTCTTGGAAATGATATTCCCATAAAAATAATCGGCGAAAGCTTGGCTTTCATGAAACTCTCCGAGAAATCGTACATTGAAAAATGTACGCGACCTGGTGTCTTATACGCTTTGAGCATATGGATTCACAAACAGGCCAATCCTAGTGATAGTACTGGATTAATGTTAAGAACATACTTAGTTTCTTAGAGAACCTAAAGATGTTGTCTTAATCTGTGGAGATGGAGAACTTGAAGTGACTGGGATCACTGTAGCAAGTTTCCTAACCGATAAAAATGACTATAAGTCAAACAACGGTACTATACAATTTGAATAACGGAACAGTGAACTGGAAATCTTCCAAGCAAGATACTGTTACCGAATAAACAATAAATGCGGGTTATTGCTGCAGCTGAGGCAGCAATAGAAGCCATTTGGGTCAATAATAAATCTAATTAGATTAGATATAATTCTGTTAGCAGCTGAGCTAGGCGTCAGCACAGGCTAAAGAATTAATGGTCTCATCAACGATCCAGATATATACTTCGATATCCATCTGATTCGTACGGATCATACATCATGGCGAATTGATGATCGTATAAATCGCATCAGACGATAATCATGCAAATCCGCTGACGAAAGCATTCCTCAACAGTTTGAGCCAACCATACATAGTTCGGGTGTTAAACACTCGAGTGACTGGCTATAGGCCAAGTGGGAGATTGTTGGACAATTATGACCTACAGCGTCACTATTTGTACAGATCATGGGTTGTTGTACAAATTAACTATGTGACAAAAGAGATTGCACTCTTATCATTTGTGATTAGATCACCAAGATATATAAATGATAGGATGTTCCTATGATTTGTTCCTGGATTGAGAATGATATGAGACAGTATCAGTCCACGAATGATAAATCATTAAATATCCCTAGTTAGAGTATTATCGAGATTGGACATCGATAAATGCGTAAAAGACTAGTATTACACTTGTGCGCGTTGTGAGGGCACAACAGCATAGTTCTCATATATTTGGGTAAAAGATACTCATGCAAGTGTAATAGGAGGTTGTGTTTTACCGATGGTACGGGAAATAGCTTCGCTCTGGATAGACCCCCTCGGAATTCCATTGGTAGTATGACTATGTGTCTATGGAAATCCGAAATCAGGGTAGGTGTATTTGGTCATAACCTGAGTCTTGCATCGCTAATACTTACGACAATCAATATACTTTGGTTTTGGTCGTCCAGGGCTTAACCGGTCTGTGTATGCCTCTTCTGGGTATATCGAGAATCGTAGTGTGTTGGGTGTGATGTCAAGACAGAAGTATCACTCCAGTCATAGTGGAGATGATGGTCACGTAGGATACGAGACTGGTTCTCTTAAATACTGCAGCTATCGGGATATTATGACAAGGTCATGTATATCCGATTATAGAGACTAGTTACCAGACATTCGACATGTGCTTCGTACGGGGCAGACACAATTCCAGCACCAGGCCTAGCACGTGATCATCCGATACTGGATCGACATACACAATACCACGTATACTACGCCTGATATAGATCGATTATTCTTGTAAGCATGTTTCTGGAGAATTAGGTAGGCATGGCGCTTTGCTAGAAGCCAACCTTGTCTTGTAAATCGGTACAAACGTAGTACTAGGTACTTACATGTTCGGATAGTTCGACGACCGTATTTATTGCCAACATATCCGGGGATCTTATGGGTCGCTTCCCGAAGATTCACCGATGATGTAAGACTCGCACTTTATTAATCAGAGATTAATTAGATGAGAGAGAAAATTAATCTGGGATTAATTACGGAGATATTTTATCTGGGATAAAATATTATTTAAAGAGAGAGAGAACGATTAATTTGTAATTAATCGATAAAATTAATATATTTGATATATTATACAAAATTAGATTTCGACGCGGAATTAAAATTAGATTTTAATTCGGGCGAACGAGTTAATTTAGAATTAATTCGTTAGCGACGTGAATAGTGATTTCGCTAGGCATAATCATTTAATTGTGTCGCAACGGAAAATTCGTTAATTTGGAATTAGCGAACCCGAGCCCGGGATTGTTTGCGAGAGCATTCACATTTCGAATTCGAGCGCGGCACGCAAGTCAAATTAAGTATCAAATCGCAAGTCACATCAAGCGTCAAACCACATGTCACTTTGAGTGATATGACATTTGATTGATTGATGTGATTGATTTTAGTTGATGGAAGTTGTTGAAAAGCTTTTATTAACTCATTCTCTCTCCATGGCTCACGAAATTGGAGCCAAATTTTCTTCTTCATCTCTCTCGGCCAACATGCTTTTTTCTTTCTGTTTTTGGTTGGACCGAAACACATGGAGAAGCTATGGATTTTTGTGGCAAAAATCCTAAGTGCTAGCACACCATTTGGGACATACAAAGGTGATAGGGAACTCACTTCATGAGCTTGGAATCACCTTGATAAGCTTGGAGCTTGGAGCATCAATGGAGGACCATCCATGGCCGAAAATGGAGGAAGAAAAACAGTGGACTGTTGAGCTTCATGGAGGGCATAAAGGTTTTTTGTTCTTCGTAGCATCCAATCCGTTCAATGTGAGTATGATTCTGCCATTCTCCTTTATTTTATTCACTTGTTTCATGTTTGATAATTGATCATTGGACCTTAGAAAATTCCAAAAAATATATCTTTGGAACTATGGTTTTGAAACTAAAAGTTTTTACATCAGTTTTCAGTTTTCGTCCACTCACTTAGATCGTATAATGATCTAACCCCCACTTCAGTCTTTATGTTTTGCAAGATTCTCAGTATGAGTTGGCTATGGTCCCACCCTGATGCAGTCACTAGGGATGGAGTCCACTAGTATGAGTCAGAGACATAGTGATAGTCTAGTTATAGTCAAGTGTGAGTCTTGTATAAGTCATGGTCGTGTGTAGTCATTGTAAACAGTTATTATTAAATACAGTAATTAATATTGAGTTTGTTTTCTTGTTCTTGAGTTGGGCTACGGTCCCACACAAATTATAGTCATATAAAGAAAAATATATTAGTTTTTATTATAGTTAAATAGCCAGAGGCTTATGGGGTTAGTACTGATATCCCCTGCCGGTAACATCTCCCAGATCGGGGATGTTATATTTTCTTTCAAAACTTTTATGAGAAATCATTTATGAAAATCATGTATCTGGAATAACTAGAGAACTGTAGAAAATCTGACGCATGGGGGCGTTACGTATCGCTGTCCCCCAAGCCACCGAACTAGAGTCAATAGTGTTAATTAATGCCATCATCCTAACCCTAAAACTGGGATTTAGAGGTGTTACATATCGTCGTCCCCCTAGTCTTGAAACTATATGTGCACATGTCTATGATATCAGTCAATTCCAATATCCGTCAACTCCAAAATCAAAATAAAAATCATCTGTATCAAAATCAATAATTTTTCTCAAAATAATTTTGATAATGTTCTCAACAAAATCCTTTGCGCTCAAAATCTCAATTCTCTTATGTTTTTCCTTTAAATAACATCAAAATAGTAAAGAACTAAATATCTTATGTAAACCATAAAACTTTGAGATTATTAACGAATAACTGAAATAGGTAAATTTTGAAAGTAATTACTCCAATCATAGAGCTATGATAAATCAGGGGCGGTACACAGTGTGAGTGACCTTCGAGTACATTGACGTCGATCTAAAGTCAAAGCAACCATTAGTTTTCTTCCTTATAACTCAGAATATTTACATAGGACATGAAATTATATGCAATGCATGAATACTAAATCTAATTAAATATTAAAAATATCTATGGTACCTATAAATTCTGGCTTAGATTTGGAGTTGTACAAGTACGGTAGCTGAAACTTATATTTTACTAATCACTAGAAAATTCACTATTTGACGCCTAATTTTGAAAATTCAGTGTAATTAATTGGGGACGAATCTGTAACATCCCCAATCCGAAAAATGTTACTGGTAGGGAATAGGCCATACTATCCCCAAGCTTCGAATTATCTAACTGTTCAATACTGTCAAACTCATCCCAAATATAAGTTCATGCATAGGGTTCAATGCCCAACACAATACTCATAGAAATACATCTCAAGTTTCCATACAATGAACTAAAATATACTTTTCATTAAAAATATGATGTTTGACACACTCAAAGACTGAAACTATGCAATGTATGTCATGCAACATTTACTTGACATTGATTATGCTGACTTCTGGACTCAATCTGCCAATATTATCCGTCCTCTCGAGCTTATCATCTGGAAGATCCTGCAAATAAAAACACTGGGAGTGGGAAGGGTAGGTCGTGTGAATGACCTAGTGAGTGAACAGTTCAAAATGAAAATGAAATATTTTATAAAAATCCATGGTTCTAAAACCAAAATCATTTCAAGAAATAGTCTCTTCTACTCTGAAATATTTTATGGGATTTCTCTAAATCGTGAGTTCTCTTGAGAATTCCTTTAATAAATAAATCTCTTTAAAGAATCATGTCTCAAAAGTCTGTCTCTGAATCCATAAGATATAAGTCAAGATTTTCTTTTCAAAACCTTTGTGAAAATCATTCACAAAACATATGTAAAATCATTTGTAAGAATATCATCGGTCATTATGTACAATAATCCCGTGGTCTTGGGGCGTTGTACGTACAGTCCCCAAGCCACTAAACTAGTAAACAATGGTGCTATCAGTGCCACCAACCTGTCTCTGAAATCCGGGTCTACGGGCGTTGTACTCACAGTCCCTCTAGCCCAATACCCAGGATCTAGAGACATATGTCATCTCTAGTCATGTATCCCTTGTGCACACGTCTATATCCGGTATCAATACCGATACCCATCAATACCATGTCCGTCAATTCCATATCCGTCAATTCCATATCTGAATCAAGTTACATCTGAGGTGGGTTTTTCCCTCATGCCTCCAAATCATAAAATCATACCTTTGAAATCATTTTCATCATAAAAACATTAATCTGAAACAAAGCTTTATCAAAAGCTCAAATCATAATTTTCAACTCGCTTGAAATCATCATTTTCAAGTATAAATTAATCAAATCAATATCCACAAAATCGTAATATGAAAACATAATTAAAACTCTGAAATAAATACTCCCAGTTAAAAGAAAAATATCCACTCACAGTGATATGGCAATTCAGATGCGGTATGCGATGTAGGTGACTTCCGAGTGTTCTGACGTCGATCTAAAGTGAAAACAACGTTAGTTTTCTTTCTTTATAACTCAGAATATTTCCATATCACATGAAAGAATATGCAATGCATGGATACTTAATCTACTGGAGTGTTGGAGACATCTATGGTATTTATGACTTTAACGGGCTTAGATTTGGAGTTATACAAATACAATAGTGGAAACTTATATTTCAATAATCGCTAGAAAATTCACTGCTTGATGTCTAATTTTGAAAATTCACTGTGATTAATTGGGGATGAATCTGAAGCTGAAATTTTACTGGAATGGTCCATAATGTATCTAGTGTATGTAGGTTTTTAGGTTCTCAATTTCAATACCAGAAACTCAAATTATGGACTGAAGTTCAGGGGATGTGCAACCAGAAAACTGGGCACATGGGCAGCAAATTGCCCGACTTCAAAAATTCGGTCTGGTCTCATCTTAAGTCCAAAAATTCTAAATTTTGGATATGTTACTCATTTTTGTATATTTTATCCAGAAATTTTGCTTCATCAACCAAACACCACAAACTTGACTTATAAGTAAATATTCACAACCTGTCCAGAATGTGACTTCATTAAACTCACTGCCCAACATACCAATTTCATCCCTCTATTAACTTTATTTAATTTGATCATCATTACCAGATTTTCGAACTCAATAAACACATATTATCATACATAAAAATTATTTAATTTCTTAATCTTATTAAGGTTGTCATTTTATCAAACACTAGGTGTGTATTGTGGATATACATTATATTTAATACAAACTCTTTTTATCCTTCCTTTTTGGCACTACTTACACTTCACATGTATCAAGCCTTCATTAAACAACCAAAACAACCCTTATCTTACTTCACAAATCACAAGCAACATCAACACCAACCTTACACATTCACACAAGTATTTTTAACACTTCAATATTAGAACAAAAGAAACAAATTCAACTCTCAATCATTTCCAACAAAACACATGCTATCATCACCCAAGCACAATACATTAATCCTCAAATCATCAATTACAACATTAAACTCCATGGATTCCAATGTAATCCATGTCCAGTTTTCTTAATTTGGGGGTTTCTCAAATTATTAACTTCCCAACACAATAATTAGCTAAACCTCATCAACCTCAAGTCAATAACACCAATCAATTACCAAATCACCAAAATATTATTAATTCATGTTTGGAACAAATATTTCTTACCTTGAATTCATTTCTCTCTTCACTAGCATAATCCCCAAAGCTTCCACATCTTTCTTCTAAGCTTGCATGTATGATTGAGCCCTTGAATCAACCCAAATTTGGTGGACAAGATGAAGGAAAATTCTGCATCTTCTAACTCATCCCTTCTCTCACGTTTTCTTCTCTAAAAAATGAGGGATGAAAGAGTGATGCCCTCTTTATATACTAAGGGCTGTTTACAAAAGTTAAATAATGAAAAATATTTGAAACTTTAAGAATTCTCTAGTTTGGTCCGTACTATTCATCTTAATGTGATTTGTATTTTCGTTCTGTTTTGGCTTCGAATTTGAAGAAATGTCCAATGACAGTTGTAGATCTCAGTCTTAGCTTTCCAACGATATAAAATTCATAAAAATCGTATATAGAATGAGAAAGTTACAGTCCAAATACTAAAAATTGTCCATGTTGAACTTTTAAAATACATTTCTTAACGGTACTACAAGGAATTTATCGAATAAGCTTAAAGTAATTTCATGAGCCTAACACACACTTTATATGATCAAGTAATAGGTATTATTCCATTCCTAACTTAATATTAATCGGGTTACCGGGGTGTTACAGAATCTAAAGCTGAAATTTTAATAGAATAGTTCTTAATGTATCTAGTTTATGTTGGTTTTTACGGATCTCAATTCTGATTCCAGAAACTTAAGTTATGAACTGAAGTTCAGGAGCTGTGCAAACTGCAAAACTGGTTATATGGGCAGCAGATCACCCGATTTCAAAAATTCGGTTCGGTCTCATCATAAGTCCAAAAATTATAAATTTTGGATATGTTACTCCCCTATGTGTCTAGTTAACCCAAAAATTTACGCTTCATCAATCGGACATCACAAACGTGACTTATAAATAAAGATTCACAACCTATCCAGAAAGCTTCCTAAACCAACAACATTACATAACTTTCTTATTTCGCCTTCTCATTTATTTCCTTCAATCCGACAACCCCCAACTGATTTTTCATTATTATAAGCACTCTTCATAACATATAAAACATGCTTAATTTCCAAATTTAACATGAACTTGGTATTATGTCGAACATTTGGTGTGCGAAATACCAAAACCTCATTTTTTTACACAGTCTTAATCATCTCCACTCCCACTTTACATGTCTACCTCTTAACAACATCAATCAATACTTCATATCACATTTAAAATAGTACATCCTTCCTCCCAGACTTAGCTGAATCCCCCTCCATCTCCACTCTCAAAATTTACAACATCACACAAGCTAGATCAATTACAAGTATTCAAATCATCATAAATCAAACCTTCTAACATCATCACAACATCAAATCTTATAAACCCCAATTTAACTCAATGTTTAGGGTTTCATAATTTGGGGGTTTCTAAAAAATATTACTTTCTTAATAAAATTAACATCTAAATGACATCAACCACAAGCCAAGAACATTCATTGATCACCAATTCATCAAAATCAACATTTCAATAATTGGGTCAAGTTTTCCTTACATCTAATAATGATAATCTTCCACCAAATAAATGTCCAAGACTTTCTTTCTCCCTTCTAAGCTTATATGGAGTTGATATACACTTGAGTCATCTTATGTTTGGTTGGGGAGATGAATAAAATCCAAGGTATTTGGCTAATGGTGGTTCGGCCAAGGGGGGGGAATGTGAGGGCTTGAGATTTTGCCTTGGCTTATAATAAGCCTTTTAAAATAAATCTTGAAATATGTTGACTTTTCTAGAAAATGGGGGGGAGGAGTGTTAAACCAAAATATCCATTAACTAGTGGGCTTGGGCTAGTTTTGTTTAGTTTTAGTTGTAAACTTAAATTAAAGTTAGTATTGGGCTTTTGTTCTTGAGTTGGGCCCATAAAAAAAATTAGTCTCATTAGGACTATATCCAAATATGGCCATTGGCCCACTAAGTCACCAAAATTTTTATTAATGCTTGGAGAAAATTTCTTATCTAAATCACCGCGTTACGACTTTAGCTGAGCTTTGAAATTTCGGGTCATTACACCATGGGGGAGGGAGAGAGTTTTGTGATTTGATTGCCCAACCAAAACTCTAAGTATTAAAGAAAAAGTAAATTTTTTATGACTTTAGGCTCACTCTCACTTTTCAAAATTCTAACTTCCCTTATTCTTGGTTTTCTCTCAAGTGTTCAGAGAAAAAAAAACTTTTTATGACAACTTTAAATCTCTAAAGCGTTTAGGGATTTGTTTATTCTTATGAGTCAAGCCCACTCTTGCATTTATTGGTGGCAAGTGATAGCACGGAATATCTTTTGGAACTTGAAGCAAAAATTGTTTTCTTCTCCCTTTAGCAACTCACGGCAGTGAGCAGAAAAATTTGCTCACTGCCGCCACTTAAACCACATTTTATTATATTGCTTTTGTTCCTTGTGTGTGCAGAAAAATTTAGAAACATAAAGGGCTGATTAAGGGACTCTTTGGGGCTGTATGCAGAAAATATTACCCATAACTATTGTCCAAAAATCGAAAAAAATGGGCTGTTTTTAGTAAGATGTGTGCATGTTTTCGGAGTGTAAAACTGTCCAGTTTTTACTACTGTTCAGGGGCTGTGTTTGTGTTATGAAAAACATCAAAAATAACACAAAACATTGACTAAAGGGGCTGGTCAGATTCGATCAATAGGGCAAAAGAGCAAGAAAATTTTCAAGGTCCATCCCGGTGCCCAACGCGCTTCCGTCGTACGAGGAAATCGTTTCCTACAATTGGCATCATGAGCGAGGTTGAAAAGTATTATTGACCCTCTTTTGTTTAAAGTTTCTCTTTTTTAATTATTTTATATGTGATATAAATTATTTTATATGTTGTGATTGAGTAGGCATACTCTTATGTTTTTTTTTTCATGTTGTGGATGTGTTGCATCAGTTGTAAATTTTTTCATCTCTTATTTTTGTAGTATTTTATTTTGGTGAATGTAAAGCCATAAGCTCATTTTTGCAAGTGTTGTAAAAAATATTTCTTTATATTTTTTTGATGTTTTATTAAAATTTTATGTAATTAATGAGCCGATGTCGCTAATGACTTAATACCATTCCAGGAACAAGAGTTGAAGACCAATGGATGCCTTCGTGATTTTTGTACTAATTAGATTAGTATTGGAAAAATAAGAGCCTTGTCAATGTAATTTTTATTATATGTATGTTTATTTCGAAATATTTGAATAACATGTCATATAGCATAAGGTGTGTAATTATGCATTTTCACATGCCATAATAAGTAAAAGATGCATGTATATTCTAAATCATAAAATTTGATTTTATGAAACTTAAAAAAGTTAAATTAGTAGATATTATGCATGAAAACATATTAAATGGATTCATTTTTTAAAAAAATTTAAAAATTAGAAATTCAGATTTAATATATATGGGATTTATAAGTGCATTATATTTTCTCTTGATATATCAGATCAAAAGCCGAGCGTAAATTCCATAGTCGATTCTGAATGGATGGTAGTGTTGCATTCAGGATACAATTCCACGTGCCATTGGAATTTATATGACTCTTATATTAATTAAATAGTTTAATTAAAATTTTGGCCCTAATATGTATTTTAATTTTTAAACTAGTTAGTGAGCTTCAATTTTAAGAGTTAAATTAATTAGGTCACTAAAGTACAGATAGTTAAATTAGTTTAATTAAGTGAAATATTAATTTTGACAAATAAAGGTTAGTTACTTTAAGAGTTAAAATTGGATATTTCACTAATTTTGCACTAGTGTAAATTGAGTCATGTTTTAGCCGCACGTTAACTTGTAGACACTAGTGGAATAAATATTAGATATTTTAAGTAGAAACCTTAATTTTTAAAATAGTGAGTGGGAGAGGGATATACAAAAATACATCCCACGATCTCCGTTGTTAGTCCAAAAAAAGTGAGACTCAAAAGGCGCCTTGAGACGGCTTTCTTTTCGTCCGGATTTCGAGAACCGATTTACCCTACGGTGGAACTTCATTAGTTAAGTCCAAGGGTTCCGAAACAACGGTTTATTCCCACAAAAGAATGATTAAATATTTATCAAAATTCCTTGATCAATTCTAATATTGGTTGATTAATATAGGAATAAGAGTTATTCCGGTATATATTAACCAGTTGAGATTATCTTGATTTATCATGCAAATACTTGACCTAAACTACGGCAAAGCTTATTTGTTGAATGATAGATTTCCATGGCATAATAAATATTTTTAGGTTTCTAATTCATTATACATGGTACATGCATCATGTTTAATTTTATGTCTAAATATTTTTGATGATTTTAATATGCGATGAATGAATGTTAAAATACATGCCTGTTTTATTTTCCGCCATGGTTTCTTTTCTATCATATCAATTCTCTCTAATGACAGATTAACAAGAGGAAAATATTTAAATGAAAAAGTAACATGAACGCCATTTTGGTATGTGAGACCTTATGTAGGTACTGCATTTTTGCATATAAATCCCGATGATGAGTCTCATTTGGAGGCACTACCTTTTAAGTCGCGGAAGCCGCGGGAAACGGACGTCGGAAGGGAAAAGATGGAAATCAGTACTTTGTCGAATTTGACTCGCTTGTTTAGCTTCGGGCTCGCTGGTGGACCTCCGTTTTAAAGCACCTTTAGCCTAAAAAACTCGCAAACACTTAACCTTGGCTCAAAACCCCACATCTAGCCCACACATACACCAAGCCCACCATCAAAAGCCAACCAACCCACCAACCAAGGACCACACGCCCAAGCCCACTTAAGACACATCCAAATGATTAAATATATATTTAACACATGTGTAATTAAATAAAACAAATAAAATCTAAATAATCACCTACCAAAATAATAAAAATACTTACACAAATTAAAGAAATTGCATGCCTAATTAACATAAATCAATATACTAACTTCATAATCTAGCCAAGACATGTCTCCAACCAAATATAAATTTCCTAGTAAGACACTAATTGGTCTCCTTCCTATTCAAATCCATGCAAACCCTAATCCTCCTACCCTCCCACTATAAAAAACACAAAGCCACCCTAGCTCTCTCTCTCTCACACGGTAATACACTCACAAAATTCAAACCCTAAACGTGAAACAAAAACAGAAGAAACCCTAAAACTCTCATTCAAGCAACAGTTCATCAACACTTCACACCTCACACTCACGTATACCCACTGACCTTCACCATGCATACATAGCAGCAACAAACCCTCATCTCCGAATCCCACATCAACACACGCACCATAAATCGAACAGTCCACCTCACGCCTCAGCTCTCTACTCCTACACGTTATGGACCTCACCTCTCAACAGCCCACAGCCCTTCAAACAAACCAGCAACCAACCGAAAATCATCAGATCAGCCACTAACAACAATCGACGAAGCCATTTACGTAGCCCACTAACCAAAAGCAGCCACCAACAACTCAGCGCATTACCCCTAAACACTCTCCTTAGCTCATACACCACTCATCGTCAACTGCATCTTCACCTTAACACCACAAACTAGCCCTCTGTCTTCACTCACTATCACAAACCACAAAGACACAGCCTGCTCATCAAATAGCACAAGCAAATAGTCCCTGAAACTGCCAAAACAGTCCCTTAAACAACCAAAAATAGTAACCAGAAACTGCAGTCCAAAAAAGCAGGAAACGGAGTGAAAACAGCGACCAAAAAAGCAAAACAGCGAGCTAAGACGTTAATCCAGTGAATCGGAAGAGTTGTGGAGCGATAGCCCTTCCGACGGCCGTGAAACGCAAGTCCGAAAGTCGACATAAAAGGTTAGACCTGAGGGTACTTTTCCAATTATTTCCATCTATCTTTTTAATTGTTTTATTCATTTTTATCGCATGAGAGTCGTTTATTGGTGCATGATTGTGGCCCTTGAATACATAGAAAATGCATGAATGGTAAAAAGATGTATGTTGTGGCCCTTAAATAAAATGAAAAATGTGTCGCCTCTCGTGGTATATAGAATGGAAACCCGGACATAAATTTCATAGCCGATTCGAATGGACGATAGTATGATCTGTACTCGGGATACAACTCCACGTAACCACTTGAGTAAATGGCGCATATTTCGTTTTATGTTGTTTTGATTTGTTTATTATTCGCTATTTGATTTCCGCATGTTATTTGTTTATGTAATGATGTGATCGAGGGCATGGGCTTAGTAAGTGGATTAAAGGTCCCCTATTTTGAGGGGGTTAAAATCCTTTACCACGATGCTTTGCCGCTCCGGTTGTTGATGTATATTCGGTTGAATGTGAGATGTGTTCAATCGGGTATACGAAGTCCGATATTATTGTCTTTATTTTTTATATGCATGATGTGATCGAGCACATGGGTTTAGTAAGTTGGATTAAAGGTCCCCTATTTTGAGGGGGTTAAAATCCTTTACCATGATGTTTTGCCGCGCCGGTTGATGTATATTCGTTGAATGTAAGATGTGTTCAATCGGGTCTATGAAGTCTGATATTATTGTCTTTATTTTTTATATGCATTATGTGATCGAGCGCATGGGTTTAGTAAGTTGGATTAAAGGCCTCCCTATTTTGAGGGGGTTAAAACCATTTACCACGATGCTTTGCCGCGCCGGTTGATGTATATTCGGCTGAATGTAAGATGTGTTCAATCGAGTATACGAAGTCCGATATTGTTGTCTTTATTTTTTATATGCATGATGTGATCGAGCGCATGGGCTTAGTAAGTTGGATTAAAGGTCCCATATTTTGAGGGGGTTAAAATCCTTTACCACGATGCTTTGCCGTGTCGGTTGATGTATATCGGTTGAATGTGAGATGTGTTCAATCGGGTATATGAAGTCCGATATTGTTGTCTTTATTTTTTATATGCATTATGTGATCGAAGCGCATGGGTTTAGTAAGTTGGATTAAAGGTCCCCTATTTTGAGGGGGTTAAACCCTTTACCACGATGCTTTACCGTGCCGGTTGATGTATATTCAGTTGAATGTAAGATGTGTTCAATCGGGTATACGAAGTCCGATATTGTTTTCTTTATTTTTTATATTCATGATGTGATCGAGCGCATGGGCTTAGTAAGTTGGATTAAAGGTCCCTTATTCTGAGGGTTAAAATCCTTTACCACGATGTTTTGCCCCGTCGGTTGATGTATATTCGGTTGAATGTAAGATGTGTTCAATCGAGTATACGAAGTCCGATATTGTTGTCTTTATCTTTGTACGCATTGTAATGAAAAGCGCATGGGCTTATGGTGTTGGACTAAAAGGTTCTCCATTTGGGGGAAGAAAAGCCTAAAAGGCTACCTTTACCACGATATTTGCTGCGTCTTTCATCTATTGATTGCATCATCTATCCTTGTCTTGGCTCGATCTATTATCATTGGTGTACCCATGTTATGATACCATTTGGGCATTATTTCTTGTGGTATATAGGATGAAAATCCGGACATAAATTTCATAGCCGATTCCGATGGACGGTAGTATGATCTGTACTCGGGATACAATTCCATGTACCACTTGAAAAAGGCCCACGCGTGTGTTCGTGTCAATTCTAGATATCTTTTCTGCATCACATCACGACATGTCTATTTTAGCATATAGTTGTCTCTTTTTACCTTATGCATTTGTATTACCTCTTTAGTTATTTATTTCCATCATGCGCTTAATTGTCTTTCCTTAATATGCATGCTTGTATGAATGTTATTTGTTTGCGCTTCTGTGTCTACCAATGTGAAATTGTATGCTTCCCGTATGTCATTTATTTTTATGCATGAATTCGGACATAGATTATATGCAAGTAGGTTGTAAGCAAATTTGGACATAGATTGTATGCAAATAGGTTGTATGCAAAATATGAAAATGTGTTATATGTAAACTTAGATATGAGCTTTATACCTATGCATGCAAACTTAGGAGTAAATTATCCTTGGAAATATGCTTCTTAGGCTTGGTAAGATTATTGCACAAATCATTTTATTACAAGTGGCATAAGTAAGGCACCATTCCGAACCCAACGGTTTGAGGTCTTCCCTTGCGAGGGGTGAGTGCGGCCTTAAATCTTTATCCCGTTCATACTAGGTGGCGACTCCATTATTCTCCGGTTTAGTCCCCCGCGGGCTACTCCGTACTCGCAACCGGGCCGCGAGCCCGGGACAGCATGTGTCGCCCCAGATCTTGTGTTCCCACACCTTAAGTCATGTATTTATACATTACGCATAGCTCGGGCCTCAGTCAGGATAAACTTAAGGTCTTCACAAACCAAGATGACATTCATGTTACTTTTACATTTCACATAATTTTCTCCCACTAATTTATCATTTGAGAGAATTGATATGATAGGAGAAACCATGGCTGAAATTAAAATAAGCATGCATTTTAACATTCGTTCATTGCATATTAAAATCATCAAAAATATTTAGGTATAAAATTAAACATGAAGCATGTACCATGTATAACGAATCAGAAACCTAAAAACAATTATTATGCCAAGAAAATCTATCATTCCATAAATAAATGTCGCCGTATGATAGGTAAAGTATTTGCATGATAGATCGAGACAATCTCATTTCATTAATATATGTGGGAATAACTCTTATTCTTATATTAATCAAACATTTTTGATTTGATCAAGGAATTTTGATTAAAATTTAATCATTCCTTTGTGAGTGTAACCCGCCGTTTCGGAACTCTTGGAATTAACTAGTGAAGTGTCGCCATAGGGTAGGTCAAAACACCAAATAAATCTAGAATTTCTATCCTCTCAGAATTTGATCATGATAGAAACATAAATGGACACCATCTGTAAGGGTACGAAAATAAAGTCGTCTCGATGCGCTTTTTGAATCTCACGTTATTGAACTAACAACGGAGATCGTAGGATATATTGTTATACATCTCTCTGCCACACGCACTATTTTAGAGTTAAAGTTTCTATTACACTATTATCTAATTTGTTTAGATTACGCGCGACTAAAACATAACCTAATTAATACTAGCTGATTATTAGTGATATCTCCAAATTTTAACCCTAAAAATTTTGTTCACTAATTTATTATACTAAACTAATATAACTCAATTAAATAATTAAATTAAGTGTTCATTTTAGTGAGCTATTTCCTTTTTAACTCCTAACTTTTTTCACTATTTAAGTTTGAAAAATAAATCTAGATTAACTAATTATTTCATTAAATTATTAATTAGATATAGGTGACTTATGTTATTTTTATTGATAACTGGAGTTGTATCCCGAGTGCAGACCACACTACCGTCCATTCAGAATCGGTTATGGAATTTACGTTCGGGTTGCCATCCTATATACCAAACCAAATAACTAGTCTCATATTAATTATCTTTTCCAAATTATTACATTTTAAACTTGTATAAATTAAACTATTTATTTTAATATATGCATGTATAAATCTAGATTTTAACTATTTAAATTTATGTGTAACTTTATACTTTGATTAATTAAACATGCATCTAATGTCATGGCATGTTATAATGCATAAGTGAGCATCATATGCTATATGACATGTTATTCAAATAATTTGAATTAAAACATAAATACATCAAACTAATGTGTTGATCAGGCTCTT
>SKCR01041830.1:0-58893 GCA_019454045.1 Zanthoxylum bungeanum | reverse complement strand
GATTTAGTGATATGTATATATTAGACAAAGACCCTAGAATTTACAACGTAGTGTGCAATTACAACGTAGTTTGTAATTGGCATTGGGAAGCGTCACTACAATTATTTTCTCAAATAAAGTTCCTGGTCAAGATTTACTAACACGGGTCGGTTAGTAAAATCTGATGAGATCAGTACATGTCGTATATCGTGACTTGGTCCGATGGTTTATCTCAATGAACCATTAGTCTTGGGAGACTTGTATAGACATGTAGGTGTTTATTTGATAAATACTGAATGACTCACCGAAGATTTCCTAATAGATGGTACACTAACGTCAATAGGAATCTTCTTGAGGCGAGTAGCATAATGGTCATTCGATTTGAGATACCATTGTGGATATATGAGATATCCTCCACACTTTGATGGCAATCACTGTTGGGTTTTCTAGGTCAAACCAAGATCAATTAAGCAAGAAATCATGTGAATACAACAAAGTAAAGTAGCAGAAAATACTCACTTTGATCGGTTTTGGATGTAGGAGATAGCAAAAATTTCAAGCCTTTGTGTTGTGCTCCAAGCTCCCATTTGATGTATGTACAGCTTCCAAGCATCTCCTTGAATTCCAAACTCGTGGGAAAGGTTTCCCTATCACCTTTGTATGAATCTTTAAGTGCTAGCTTAGGAACAGTTTTGCAATAAAAGTTTCCCTATTTCTTCCTTGTGGTTCTCGGCCAAGCCAAGAAGAAGATGGGAGAGAGCATTTTCGGTTTTTGGCAAAAGAGGAGAGAATGGGTGTTTTTTTTCTAAAACAAAATTACCCAAAACAACTTGTCCAAAAAGATGTATATCCTTTTCCAAAAAGGATAAAATTTGGAGGGAAAATGCATTTAATGCATTCAACCACCTCCATCACCATAAAGTGACTAGATGTCTATCACCTAAAGTTGACAAGTCTTCCATCACTAAAGTAGACAATTGATGTGACTTGAGATGTGACTTGTGGGCCCCACTTGATTCAAAATCCGAGTGGGCCCGCAACACATCCCGGGCTCGGGTTCGCTTATTCCGAATTAACGAATTTTCCGTTGCGACGTAATTAAATCAAATTTAATTAAATAATTATGCCTAGTAAAATTACTATTCACATATCGCGAATTAATTCTAAATTAATTCGTTCGCCCAAATTAAAATCCAATTTTAATTCCGCGTCGAAATATAATTTCATTTAATATATCAAATATATTATTATATCGATTAATTCCAAATTAATCGTTCTCTCTCTTCAAATAGTATTTTATCCCAAATAAAATCTCTCCGTAATTAATCCTAGATTAATTTTCTCTCTCTTATAATTAATCCCAGATTAATTATGTTCGAGTTTTACGTCATCGGTGATCTTCGGGAAGTGACCCATGAGATCCCTAGATATGTTGGCAGTAAATCCGGTCATCAGAGTATCCGAATACGTGCGTACCTAGTACCACGTTCTTACCGATTTACAAGACATGGTTGGCTTCTAGCAAAGCACCGTGTCTACCCAATTCTCCAGAAATATTCTTTTAAGGAATATGTAATCTATGTCAGGCGTAGTATACGTAGTATTTCGTATTGTGATCCAGTATCAAATGTCATATGCTAGGCCTGGGGCTGGAATTGTGTCTGCCCTATACGAAGCATATATCGGATCTCTGGTAACTAGTCTCTATAATCGGATAATCATGACTTAGTCATATTATCCCGATGACTTCATTACTAAAGAGTACTAGTTCCGTATCCTGCGTGATCATCATCTCCATATGACTGGAGTGATACTTCCATCTTGACATTACACCCAATACACTACGATTCTCAGTATACCCAGAAGAGGCGTACACAGAACCTGTTAAAGCCTCGGACGACCAAAACCAAAGTATACTGATTGTCGCAAGTATTAGCGATGCAAGTCTCAGGTTAAGACCAAATACACCTACCCTGATTCGGATTCCCATAGCCACATAGTCATACTACCAATGGGATTTTTAGGGGTCTATCCAGAGCAAAGCTGTTTCCGTACCATCGGTAAACACAACCTCCTATCACACTTGCATAAGTATCAAATACTTAAATATATGAGAACTATGCCGTTATGCTCCCATAACGCGCACAAGTGCAATACTAATCTATTCCGCATTATCGATGTCTAGTCTCGATAATACTACGACTAGGGATATTTAATGATTAAACCTTAGTGGATTAATATTGTCTCATATCTTATTAATCCGGTACTAATCATATGGACTTTTATCATTTATATATCTTGGTAATCTAATTACAAATGATAAAAGAGCAATTTCCTTTGTCACATAGTTAATTTGTACAACAACACTATGTTCTGTACAAATAGTGATGCTATGGGTCATAATTGTCCAACAGTCACGTCACCGATCGATTTAGATCATACCTCCGCCTGTTCGTTGGGTGTGGACTGATGCTCATGATATTCTGTGAGTATCAGATAGAATCCGTCAGTCCTGTGTACACGGTATATATATCATGTACATATTTGCGATCTAGTAAACCCATGGCCGTGGTATACTTCGGAAGCGAGTTCCGAGTGTTATTTAGTGATCGTAAATTTAAAAGTCGACTATATTATACCTTAGGGATTTGACGTTCTTATCTATATCCTCGGTATAATATTGATAGCCTGTGACAGAGAGATTATACATATGCAATGACCTCGACATGCATAGTTTAGCGAGATATCAGTGGTCATCATAATTCATGAGTGGGTGAATTATGGACACGAAATTGGATTCCGTGATGGATAAACCTAAACTTAGAGAGTCCCACAATATAAAGTGTACTCATTAAGCACTTGGGCAACACATTATGAATAATATAAATTATTCGTAATACTTCACCAGATTAAATGAGTTAATTCGAATCGTTTAAACGGTTAAACGAAAATACATGCATTAGGGGTATTTTAGTCAATTAATAATTAAAGTGTATTTGTATTAGATATGATGGAGTTAGTGCTTGGAGTACCAATCTGATTTATACATTTGATTATTTATTAATAAAATAACTACATTTTTCATTTCATACATTATAATGGTATTGTCATTATGCATATTATATTGATGTATAGATATGTTAAGAATGACATCGACCTTAGAATAGTTTTGACCCTGAGTGTAAACTATTCTTAAAGTAAATATTCCTAGTCGTTGGTTTTGGAA
This sequence comes from Zanthoxylum bungeanum, assembly GCA_019454045.1. NCBI lineage: Eukaryota > Viridiplantae > Streptophyta > Magnoliopsida > Sapindales > Rutaceae > Zanthoxylum > Zanthoxylum bungeanum. The sequence continues at coordinate 55,688 of SKCR01041830.1, read as the reverse complement.
TATGGTCAAATTCTTATAACCTAGAAGACTAGCACATGTTGTATATTGGAATTGGAGTTCCAATGGTTTAACCCGATGTACCATGAGTTTTGGAAACTCGTATAGACATGTGGGTATTTGTTGAAGCGAATACTGAATGACTTACAAGTGATTCCCAATAGTTGGAAGTACACACCACCGTCAATAGGAATCTCCTTGAGTCGAGTATCATATGTAATCCTTTGACTATCGAATAATATTGATTTTGTGTGAGATCATCCATACTTTGATGCCATGTATGTCAAAAACCTTTCATGTTCTGGCCTCTAGATGTTCGTTGGGTGTGGACCAATGAACTCAGTAATCAAGTGCGAAACAAGATAGGATCCATCGGCCTATATGTGTATCATAAGGGGTTTAGATATCCATGAGTTAAGTCACGATTCTTAAAGACTTTGGCCAAAGCTGATCACCTAGGGTGGATCGCATCAATTCTAAAGAATCATGGACATGTCGACATGAGATGTGTGCCTTGGAAATCTGACGGTGTATTCTATGTTTCCTAAGCATAACTCGGATAGCCTACAATGAAGGGATTATTAAACATATGCGATAACCTCGACTTGTATAGTTCATAAAGGTCGTTCGTGTTCTTCGCGAATTTGGGGGTGGCCGAATTGTGTACATATTAGCTAGGCTTATATGACGAACGTGTCTGGACTTAGAGAGTCCCAATATGAAGTGTACTCGTTGAGCACTTGGGTAGCTGATTAATTTTGATAAAAGATAATATTCGATATTATAATTATCAACTAAGATAATCAAATATTATTGGATAACATTGATTATTTACTTTGACCTAATTGGATTAATTGGATTAATTCAATAATTACACTAGGGCTTAATTGTAAAATCATAATTATCTCTACCATTTGAGGATATTATGGTAATTGTAAGTATGTAATAATAGGTGGTTTTGACTTGATTTAATTGGATTAAATCAAAGTGGCAAACATTTAACTAATCCATTTCCTAATCATTGGCTTGATTTAATTGGATTAAATTAAAGTGGGAGATTGTGGAGATTAGTCACACATAATTATACATATTTGGACAAATTAGATTAAGCCCACTTAAAAGTTGATTACAACCTTTATTAATTAAAAATTGCCTAAGTTTTGCTATAAATAACAAGCTTTAGGAAAGTTTTAATGATAAGTACAAATACAAGCAAATTCTTAGAGAGATTAGCCTAAGTTAGAAAAGCGTTTAGAGAAGCTTGTGAGGTCTCTATAACATTTCATCTAGGAGAAATCAAGATTGGATCTTGAAGTGAAGCTTGGAAGCATTGGAAACAAGATTTGATCTTGAATTCAAGCTTGCACACCTTGGAGGTTCTCCAACAATTTCAACAAAAGAGAAGTAGATTGGATCTTGTATCAAGCTTACTAGGTAATGTTTGATCTTCTACAAAGCTATGTTCATTTGTGTATTAGATGCATGATCACATAGCTTAATGTTGAAATAAGGCTAATCAATTATGTTAGGATACTTTAGAAGTATAAACACAACATGCTTGTATTTAGGTCAAAGATGTTCATGTTGGACATATAACAATTAATTAGAGTTTGAAACTCTAGATTAAAGCTTAGAGCTATGGCTACCATTCTAGAATCACTTGACCACCTTTGGGTGACCTAGAATTGTTCACGAGACATTTCTTATTGGGATTCTAAAATGATTTGTGTATTGGATTAAAAATTTACGCAAATGCGTATTTAGAATAAATTTATATTTTTGTAAAAATATTTGATATTTTGAAAAACTTGATTTTTATTCTATAACATGTGTTAATGTTGGTTTTGAAATTAAAAATTAATTTTGGGTGTTTTTGAAGTGTTTAGGGAGAACCAGAAGTGATTATGGTAAAATACCTGAATTGCTTCAGCTCACTGGAAAGTGAGCTTAAGCTTTGAAAACAAAGCAAACAAAAAAAAATTGAAATCAGACCTGTGTGCTACAGTGCGAGCGAGTGTATTGCACGCGCGTCACGCGCTTGACGCGCATTGTTTTTATTTTCGCTCGTTCTGGAGCTTCCGGACTCCGATTCAGTCATGATTTTTTCCTCTACACTCGTAATGGAATATAGTATTTAATTAAATAATTTTAAAATTACACCCATACTTGATTTCCAAGGGTTAGACCTATTTCTACTGCCCGGGGCACCGATTCGATCCTAGGGGTTCCACAACTGCCCCAACAGAATGGTATCAGAGTAAAGGCTTAACCACACAACACATGTTTTGAATCTATGCCATATTAATTTTAATTTAATTATGCATAAGACATATTGGATATGTATTGCATGTTTTAAATTAAAACTTTGACCTAATTAAGTTAATGACTTGATTGTCATAAATCTCTCATGATTAGGTGATTACTTTAATTAAGTAATAATATTAATAATGTTAGAGCATTATTGGATGGTCCGTCTTGTCAATACGGAGTTGAATGAGTTCTTACTACTTATATCCAATATCGTCATTAGTGTGAGAGTATAAGTGCTCGGAACTTTGGTCGCTCTGGTAAAATATTAGATATAGCGTGATGAGTTAACACAGTCACCCAATATCGTCATTAGTGTGAGAGTGTACATATGAATCTCATTAGTTCACATTGACAAGTATACACCTAGAACACGTCTTAATCCAATATCATCATTAGTGTGAGGATAAGAAACGGTTCATGACCAAACTATGAGTCATATGAAGTGATTGACCTTGGAGGTCTACCTAATGAGTTTACAAAGGCCAATATCATCATTAGTGTGAGGCTAGAGTAAATTTCATGGGATCCACTTCCCGTTATGAAATTTTGATAGTGAAATTTCTATTTTTCCGTTAAGGGATATTATGGAATTACGTAAAGTAGTTGGAGGGCACTAATATATTTAAAATTCCATAATCAATTAGTGTTATCACTTTTGAAATGAAAACTGTTCTGCTACTACTCAAAAATATTATCTTGTAGATGGCTGCCACCAATCCATTGATGAAACTTTTAGATTCCAATAAGCTAAAATGAGTCGAGAACTATTTTGAATGGGAAATGAACATGTGCCTTGTCTTGGAGTATGAAAAGTTGACTTATGTCACGATCAATCCACTGCCTGTTGATATCGATCCTGACTCCACTCCAGAAGAGCGAGAAACTTTTGATAGATGGAAGGATGATAACCTGAAGGTGAAATCCTACATCTTGGGATCGATGGTTCCAGATTTGCTGAGACGGTACATTGAACTACTAGATGCTTAGAGCATCATGCGAACTCTCAATGAGTTGTTCGAGGCAAATCAAGAGATGGAACTTTATCGAAGGTCTAAGGAATTGTTCCTTGCTGAACTCAAGGAGAGAGGATATGTCAGCACTCATGTTTTGAACATGATCGACCATATTTGATATCTGGAACGACTGGTAATGAGTTGTAAATGTATCACTATTTCCTAGTAATTTGACCTAATATTTTATAGTTTCTTGAGTTTTGTGAATATTTTATAGATAAATAAAGTTTTATGACTCTCTGGAATCAAATCAGGGCCAAAACAATGAAAAACGGACAAAAAGGGAAAAACTGTCATTTGCACGTCGCGACGGCTAACGTGCACCGGACACGTGTCATCATCACATGCTGCCGACAATCATCACCACGTCACCACAATTGTTGAAATTATCATTCAGCCTGCCACGTGTCACCATCTCCGAAAAAAGTCATGCCACACGTCCAAGATCTACAGCGCGTCGCGACGTAAGCACACTTTACGCGTCGCGACGCGGGAGCCAATTTTTCCCTATAAATAGAGGCCAAAATTTCAGAATTGAATTCATACTTTCTTCTATGTAATTCCTTAAGAATACTAAGAAGATTGTATCTTGTTTGTTTATTTACAGCTTTCAGTAATTAATTTTCGCATTTGCACTTTCTTTTCTTTACTTTCTGCAATTTACTTTTACGCAATAATACTTTCCTTTCTATACTTTTCAGTCTTTACTTTTCAGCAATGAGGAGGTAACTCCCCCTTGCTGGAGTAAAAGGTAAAGCTTTTATTACTAATATTTAGATTAATCTCCCTTAATTATAATATAATAACTATTTAAAACCTGACTTAATGAGGATACGGCCTTATTTTCGATTGGACTTAATGAAATCGGTTTTAACCTGACTAAACTGGATACCGCCTGATTGGTCGATTGCTAATTAATCATTAATTTGACTTAATCAGGTTACCGCCTATATAGCTGGTTGGTAAAATCATGCAAAGTTAATATATTATAATAAGGGAGATATCTAAAATAGTAGTAATAAAAGTGGATCCTTTAACCCCAGTATTTTCTTTTATTGTACTTTTATATTTTTAAATTTCCGGCATTTACTTTCCAGCATTTACTTTTCAGCATTTACTTTTCAGCATTTACTTTTCCGCATTTACTTTCCCGCATTTACTTTCCCGCATTTACTTTCCAGCATTTACTTTATGTATTTTATTTTATTTAAGTTTTTATTAGCTTTAGATATGTGTCATAACTAAGTCTGTTTCTGGGGTTGTGATGAATTCCAATATCACCGGTTTATAAGGGGTTATTTTATAGTTTGGGTAATATAAAATTTTATTTATTAAGTCTTAAGCTTAATGTTTCTTGTTAACTGGCCATTAATAAGATTGATATGGTAAACTTAAAATAAACTTGACAAAAGAATTTTAGGTTTCAGTCTTAGACTTAATAGCCCACGATCTTCCTTGAGGATAGATAACCCTTTAATTGATTTCCTTACATGATAGACATATACCTGTCGGACGGGGGTAACCACAATTGGAATTTAATCTTAATGAATTCAGGTAACTTGGTTGACATAGACATATGATTAATTGAGTTATACTGGGTATTTGCATCTGACCATCGATAGAGGCTTTTGCAGAATTTCGTGTTTCAGGTTAGTAAACTAATATATTACACAAACGTAAAATAACCATTTCATCTTTAAAAAGATATTGAAATAATTCACAACCCTGAATAGTTTATTAATATTGAATTTCCCTCAAAATACTTTCGCGTTATTTCTCTTACTTGTTTTAATTTTAAAGTCACTACCCTATCAAACAATCAATCCATTAGATACTTGTAAAAATTTGGCTTCATAAATTAATAGCTTAGGTTTTAAGTCCTCGTGGGATCGATACTTTTTATACTACTTGAAAGATACGTGCGCTTGCGTTATACGCGTGTGATTACACACCGGTCAAGTTTTTGGCGCCGTTTCCAGGGACTTATTGATCTTTCACTATTAGTTTTGGAGTTAGATACCTTTACCTGTATCTAATTTTTTATTTATTATTTTCGTTTTCTTGTGTTTCAGGTTTTCAGACACTACATGAGACGAATCAGAAGCTTTGAAATCCGACCGCTTGACCCAAAGATTGAAAGAACCATCAGACAATTGAGAAGAGAAAGGCGAGAAGGCCAAAAAGCATTAGTCAACATGGAACCTGAACCTTTGGAAGTTGCACCTCCAATTCCCATTCGAGATAGAACCATTCCGGTGGTTGACGGCTTTATTTCATGTATTGTACTTCCTCCCTTACCAGTAAATGTGTGTGTCATCAAAACATGCATCCAGATGATACAGGAGTCAGTTCAGTTTGGGGGGAATGCAACTGAAGATCCTAATGCCCACATCAGCAACTTCCTGGAAGTTTGTGACACCTTCAATTAGAACCGAGCAGCTGAAGAAGTAATGAGACTGCGTGTTTTTCCATATTCCTTGAAAGACAGAGCTAAAGCTTGGCTACATTCACTACCAGCAGGTTCCATCACAACTTGGAACACTCTAGCCACCAAATTCCTTGCAAAGTGATTTCCACCAGCCAGAACTGCAAAGCTGAGGAATGACAATACATCCTTTATACAACATGTCTCAAAATCCCTCTGCGAAGCTTGGGAAAGATACAAAGATTTACTCAGAAAATGTCCACACCATGAGATTGCAAAGTGGCTACAAGTCCAAACATTCTATAATGGACTTTCTGGAATAATGAGAACCACAATTGATGCTGCTGCTGGAGGAGCTTTAATGGCAAAAGGAGAAGATCAAGCTTGGGACCTAATTGAAGAAATGGCCAACAACAATTCTTTGTGGACAATAGAAAGAAGTTTGATCCAAAAAATTACTGGAATTTATGAAGTTGGAGCGAACACAGCAATGAATGCCAAGCTGGATATGATTTGTAAAAATATGGAAACTCTTAACATGAAAGTTAATGCCGGTTCCATAAGTTCACCATATGGAGGAGCACTAAAGACAAACCAACATGAAGAGACGGTGAATTATGTCAACAATTTCAACAGACAAAGGAACAATCCATATTACAACACCTGCAACCCAGGGTGGAGGAATCATCCCAATTTCACATGGAGTAACAATTCGGGGCAAAAGAACTATCCACCACCCTGATTCCAACAACAAAACAAAGGCCAAGAGCATGAAAAAGAACCAGGAATAGCGGAAGTGCTGGCCCAATTAAAAAAATATGATGCTTTGATTCAAAGCCAATCTGCATCTATTAAAGCAATGGAAAATCAAATTGGACAACTGACCAATGCTCAGAGTTATAGACCGACAGAAAACCTTCCCAGCAACACAGAACCAAATCCAAGGAACATGGGGAATGAGCAATGTCATGCCATCATTTTGAAAAGCGGTACTGAAATCAACAAAGACGTTGGAATCAAGGCATCCATTGAAGAAGCTCTAAAAGATGCAGTTCCACAGATGGAGGAAAAAGAAGCAAATGAAAAGGATCAAGAAAGAATCACTCCACCTCCATATTTTCCACAGTGTCTCCAGAAAAACAAACTGGACAAGCAGTTTGCTCGATTCTTGGAGGTCTTCAAAAAGCTGCATATCAACATTCCATTTGTAGAAGCTTTGGAACAAATGCCTAGCTAAGTCAAATTCATGAAAGGCATTCTTTCACGAAAGAGAAGATTGGGAGATTACGAGACAATAGCATTAACAGAAGAATGCAGCGCTATTATCTAGAGGAAGTTTTCCCCAAAGTTGAAGGATCCTGGTAGTTTAACCATTCCTTGCATCATAGGAGAGCATAACTTCGGTAGGGCTTTGTGTGATCTAGGTGCAAGTGTTAACTTGATGCCTTTTTCTATTTTCAGGAAATTACAGATTGGAGAAGCAATGCCCACCTCAGTTTCTCTGCAACTTGCTTATAGAATGCTTGTAGACACAGCATTTTTGCATAATACCCAATGATAGCCTCGTATGGAGGCACTTCCCGATAAGTCACGGAAGTCGTGGGAAACGGACGCCGAAAGGGAAAATTATGAAATTAATAGCTTCGTCAAATGTAAATTCGCTAGTTAGCCGTGTGTTCGCTTAGTCGATTCCTATTTTAAACATTAATCTTGACCCAAAACCCCCGCACCCATCCAAAGCCCATACGCACCCATCCAAAGCCCACATGCATAACCCTAACCCTAATGCACCACTATAAAACATAACCTAAACTAAACCCTAATATTCACGCCACCTTTCAACCCTTCAATAAATAAAAAACTACAACAGACAAAATACCATACATCCGACCAAAAAAAAACTAAAAAACAAACACACAGACCCTAGACTCTCCATACTTGGATCTCTCTCTCTTCTCACATAACGCACAAACAACAAAAAAACCCTAAACACCTTGAGCCCTTCCTTCATCTCTCTCGGCTCCCTCCCTCTTCACTGCTCTCTCTCTCACGGCAACACAGTCCACACACGAACAGACCAACAAACAAACCAAAACCAGTCAATCTCCACCCACGTAGCCACACACTCAAGACACACTCATCAACAAACAACACTTTATTCTCTCTCAACTTGACACCACACACGCAAAACCTTACACAACAAGCACAATCAGCCCACTCACAAACGACTAAACAATCACCATAACTCAAACCAACCTGCCTTCCACTAAGCCAAATACAACACACACAACAGCTTATAAGCCCCCAGCCACGTGAAGACAAAATATCCCTCTGACCGAATCAATAAACAACCAACAAGCCCCCATGACCGACCAAAAATTAAGCCACACACGCGCTGCTCACTAACTCACGCACACACGTAACAACACAAACCAAAACTGGCCTTTCACCGATAAAACACTCACAAAATTAGCCTCAAACTGCAGCCCTGATCCACGTGAAATAGCTCCCAAAATAGTGAATAAAGCAGTCCCAAAAATCACCCCGAACCAGTCCAAAAATCGCACCAAAAACCAACCTTAAAGCATTCCAAAACCGAGACTAAAATAACAGTGAAAATAGAAAAAACAGCGAGTGGAAACAGTGAACCAGCAAACCAAAAAAATAGCGGAAATGTTAACCCTTCCGGCGACATCCCAACGCGCTCCCGGTAAGCGACTTAAAAGGTAAGACCTGAGGGCACCCTTTATTATATTTTATTTTGTCGTCCTGGAAACGGCATGCTTGGTTGGACGTGAAATACGTCCAACCGGGTATGCGAAGTCCTACATTGAAAACGGCCAAATTCGTTGGTCACATATTTATTATTCCGTATTTATTTCGTATTATTAGTCTTTTATTATTTCGCATTTAATATACGTTTATCGTTGTTTTATTGTTCCGCATTTGTTTTGTGTTATTGATCTTCCTTGTTATTTCGCATATTTGTCTCTTCAGTTATTTATTGTTATATGCATTATCATATTTCATGTATGTCAACATTGGGTTAATGATTGCGTTGTGTTAATGCTTGAGTGTTGCCTCTCGTGGTATATCGAATGGAAACTCAGACATAAATTTCGTAGCCGAACCCAAATGGACGGTAGTACGGTCTGTACTTGGGATACAACTCCACGTACCGCTTGAGAAACATTCACGCACGTGTTTATGTCGTCGTAGATACCATTTTGGTAATCTCGTTCGAACGTGTTTACGAACGCCACTCGAATGCGCACACACTGGACATGTTCCTTTATCATGTTTTAGGCATATTTTTCTCTTTAGTCATTTCTTTTACATCGTGCACTTGATTATCTGCTATCATTATTGACAGTTTCGATTTCTATTGTTAATTTACATTATCACGTTTCTTTGTTTAATATATTTGGGGAATCATGCATTTGTTTTCATTTTTATTCATGTTTATTGGTGTGTAAAGTTGTGTGTTATTTGAATTATCTTGCATGTGTTGCATAAGACTTGGTTACATCATTGCATAAATCCGTTCATTACAGTTGGCATAAGTAAGGGACCATTCCGAACCCAACGGTTTGAGGTCTTCCCTTGCGAGGGGTGAGTGTGGCCTTAAATCATTTCCCAGTTCATATTGGGTGGCGACTCCTTTATTTCTCCGGTTTAGTCCCCCGTGGGCTACTCCGTACTCCGACCGAGCCGCAAGCCCGGACAGCGTCGCTACAACGCTCATATTTTCGAGAGGTGTAGTTGAGGATGTGCTGGTCAAGGTTGACAAATTTATTTTCCCAGCAAATTTTATTGTCCTTGATATTGAGGAAGACGAAGAAGTGCCGATCATCCTCGAGAGTCCATTCTTGGCTACAGGTCGAACCATTATTGATGTACAAAAAGGAGAACTAACCATGAGGGTACATGACCAAGAAGTAACATTCGATGTTTTCAAAGCCATGAATTTCCCGGATGACGAAAAGAATGAGGAATGTTTCAGACTTGATGTGATACATAGTACCATCCAGAACTCCAATGCAATGCAAAGTTCTGTGGAGCCTGAAGATTAAGTGTATTGTGCACTGAAAAAGCCTATTCTTGCACTACAAGCAACAGAAGAGAAACAGTTCCACCAGCTCAATGAATTGGAGGAATTTCACATACAGCCTTTTGAGAATGCAAAATTGTACAAAGAAAAGGCCATAGAGAGACATGATGAAAATTAGTGCGCATACAACTAGAATCAGGGCAGATGATGCTATTAAACAAATCAAGGTTGAAACTCTTCCCATGGAAGCAAAAATTACGGTGGTCAGGTCCATTCTTAATCACCAAAGTTTTACCAGATAAAGCCTTTGAGTTACATGATCCCAACTCCAACAAAATATTCAAGGTTAAAAACAAGCAAGTCAAGCACTACTGGGGAGAATCATTTGAGCGACAAAAAGAAAGTGTCACACTTTTAGATCCAGCCTAATATTCAGGAAGTCATGTCTAGCTGACGAATTTAAACTTAGCGCTAGCAGGGAGGCAACCCATACAATTTGTGTATATATTGTGATCTGGTGTGTTTTATTTTTGTGTGTTTTATTTTTGCAGGTAAAGTCATTTCACGATGGAAGACATTCTTGCAAATCTTCACAAGTAATTTCCTTCTCTCCCTCAAAACTCTCTGATGAAAGTCTACAAAGCTCGCTTGGAACGGATGAGACTACTGATGATCAAAGGTATTTCTAATGACATTCGTTGGATTATTGAAGCACGGGTCCGATTGGTAGGTGAGTCTTCTGACTCTTTTGTTTCATATCTGTCTAGTTTATGAAGAAGCACCTATGCTAAAAAGAGAAGAGCTAAAAGAATTGGTGTTTGCTATAAATGTGCTCGTATGACATGTAATACTCGTTGTCGTTCTTTAGGAATGGTGTTTGATAACCGTGAAGATAAAATTAAATTCATTAGGAATGGATTGAGTAAGGAGTCTTTGGATGACATATCTAAGACTCTTGAGACGCATTCCAGTGGATATGTGTATCATGCAATTCACATGTTATATACACAGTTCCGAAAGGAAAGACAACCGTTAGTCTGGGAATCTTACTTTAACAGACCATGTTTGCCAATTTATAAGAAAATTGGATGGGAAACTTGTGCTGACGCATATACGTTAATCAAGTCGTTACTTCATGTAAATATTATTATCTCTTTGTCTTTTCCTAATAATTATGATATTTTTTGTCAATTTTTTTATTTTCTCCGACAGGATCCAGACTTTTTGAACTTTCACGATCTATTTTGCTTTTTAACTAATAATTGTCATTTGGCAGGTACTAGTACTATTATTACTCACCCTTTTTCAGACTTTATAAATTCAACTCATCATTGCACTCTTGAAGACATCCAAAATTGATGAATAAAAATGGAAGCTACTTCAAGAAGACGAGTTGTAAACATCTGTGTGTTTTACGGTACTAGTGTTGGTTCTAAACCAGAATTTGTAGCAACAGCACAGGAATTGGGTCGAGTCATTGCTGAAAGAAATATGCACTTAGTATATGGTGGTGGCAATCTTGGACTAATGGGGATCGTTTCAAGGGCTGTACAGGAATGAGGCAGTCAAGTTCTGGGAATCATCCCAAAACCCTTGGTAGAAGCGAATCTTATAGGACCATCAAACAGAGAGTAACTGATCGTGCCAGGTATATCTGAACGACTGGTGGAAATGATTAACTGTGCTTATGCTTTTATTGCTTTACCATGTGGCTTGGGCATGATGGAGGAACTTTTTACAGTGTTATCTTAGGCGAACTTGAACATACACCAGAAACCACTTACACTTTTTAACGCTGATGGATTTTATGATTTTCTTTATGTGTTTCTTGATGATGCCCGAAGTAATGGATTCGTATCAAAACCAGTAAAAGAACTCCTCTTCACTGCCAGAACTGCCCAAGATTTAATTGACCAACTTTTAGCCTTTGAACCACAATTTGACCCTATCTTTTCCAAGATAAATTGATCCGATAATGATCTTGGTAAGAAGCGTCGGATAAATCTGGATCTTAACCTTTAATTCTTCATTTAGATGTAGAATTTCAGCTAATCGGGTACTTTTTTAAATCTATTCTTCTAATTTTTAAGACATTGGGGACAATGTCTCATTTAGGTTTGGGGGAGGGGAATAGTTGACTAGTATCTTGTTTTTATGTGTTATTTTTATTTGATTTTTCGTCAAAAATTTTTGAAAAAAAAATCAAAAAATTAAAAAATTTTACAAAAAATTATTATTTTTTGTTTTGTTTTTGTGTTTTAATTTGATTAATCAGGTGAAATTGGTATGAGATAGCTGTGTAAGGAATTTCCACTCCTGAGACGTATCTCAACCTATTTCGTAACAAGTTAATTTTTGTTTATTTCTTTTTGAATTATTTAATTTGTGAATTCTCCATAATACTGACTAAAATGGATCTTCATATGCTCAGTTGACAGGTATTATCAACTTGCATGGTAACATACGGACATGAGCTGTAATTGAAAAGTTTGTAATATTCAGTGGTATAGTTTAATTGTAAGAAGCATCTAAAAAATGATGATATATATATATATATATATATATGTCTGAAATCCGAGTAATTAAGTCTGTAAGGGTGTCTTAACACCTAGTGCCCTAAAGCCAACTGGTTTGGGAGTCACTGACCCAAAGCTCGCTACATGGATGGATGATATTGTATATAAATAAAAAAAATCAGAAAAATATTCCATTGCTAAAAAAAGGTGTGAAGTCTGATATAACTTTAGGACAAAAATATTACACTCCACTTATGAATATTGTGGGCACAATGACTTGATTAAAACCTTGTTAGCTGTGTATATGGAGAATGGTAAAAATAATCGTAAAATTTACTTATTCGGTAATTTAGAAAGAAAGAAAACAACTCTTAACTTGGATAAGAAGTTTCACATGTTTAGTCACTAACTTGTTTATTCTCTTTTCTCTTGTTTTTTTGCTTTTGTGTGCATTAGTTTTATATTGACGTTTGTGGGTATCGTCGCTGTAAGCCCTCACGAGACTACAACTCGTCCACTAGGGACACCTAGGGGTTTAAAGGCTTGTTGCATACACTAAAAGCAATCGTGATCCCTACGAAAGTGGCTTAGTTTATTTTTATTTTAAAAATGTTTATGTTATTTATTTTATTGTTTTGCTCGAGGACTAGCAAAATGTTAGGTTTGGGGGTGTGATGAGTGGTAAATGTATCACTATTTCCCACTCATTTGACCTAATATTTTGTATAGTTTCTTGCGTTTTGTGAATATTTTGATGTGTTTTGTGTTATTTTGTAGATAAATAAAGTTTTAGGACTCTCTGGAATCAAATCAGGGCCAAAACAGTGAAAAAACGGACAAAAAAAGGCAAAACTATATTTGCGCCATCGCGACACGCATCTCTGTGTCGCAACGGCTAACAGGCGCGGGTATTGCTAACGTGCGCCGGACACGTGTCATCATCAGAGAAGTTTTCCTTGCTAACATGCGCTTTCCACGTGTCAACATCATATCAAATCCTGCTAACGTGCGCCGGACACGTGTCATCATCACATGCTGCTGACAATCATCATCGCCACGTCAGCACAATTATTGAAATAATCATTCAGGCTGCCACGTGTCATCATCTCTAGAAAAAGTCATGCCACGCGTCCAAGATCTACTGTGCGTCGCGACGCAAGCACACTTTACGCGTCGCGACGCGGGAGCCAATTTTTCCCTATAAATAGAGGCCGAAATTTCAGAATTGAATTCATACTTTCTTCTATGTAATTCCATAAGAATACTAAGAAGATTATATCTTGTTTGTTTATTTACAGCTTTCAGACACTTTATTTTCTTTACTTTTCAGTCTTTACTTTTACGCAATAGTACTTTCCTTTCTTTACTTTTCAGTCTTTACTTTTCAGAAATGAGGAGGTAACTCCCCCTTGCTGGGGTAAAAGGTAAAACTTTTATTACTAATATTTAGATTAATCTCCCTTAATTATAATATAATAACTATTTAAAACCTGACTTAATGAGAATACTGCCTTATGGTCGGTTGGACTTAATGAAATTGGTTTTAACCTGACTAAACTGGATACCGACTGATTGGTCGGTTGGTAATTAATTATTAATTTGACTTGATCAGGTTACCGCCTATATGGCTGTTTGGTAAAATCATGCAAAGTTAATATATTATAATAAGGGAGATATCTAAAATAGTAGTAATAAAAGTGGATCCGTTAACCCCCAATATTTTCTTTTATTGTACTCTTACATTTTTAAATTTCCAGCATTTACTTTCCAGCATTTACTTTTCAACATTTACTTTTCGCATTTATTTTCCAGCATTTACTTTATGTCTTTTATTTTATTTAAGTTTTTATTAGCTTTAGATATGTGTCGTAACTAAGTCCGTTATCTGGGGTTGTGATGAATTCCAATATAACCGGTTATATAAGGGGTTATTTTATAGTTTGGGTAATATTAAGGTTTATTTACTAAGTCTTAAGCTTAATACTTCTTGTTAACTGACCATAAATAATATTGATGTGGTAAACTTAAAATAAACTTGACAAAGGAATTTTAGGTTTCCGTCTTACACTTAATAGCCCACGATCTTCCTTGAGGATAGATAATCCTTTAATAGATTTCCTTACAGGATGGACATATACTGTCGGGCGGGGGGGGGTAACCACAATTGGAATTTAATCTTAATGAATTCAGGTAACTTGGTTGACATTGACATATGATTAATTGGGTTATACTGGGTATTTGCATCTGGCCATCGATAAATGCTTTTGTAGAATTTCGTGCTCCAGATTAGTAAACTAATATATTACACAAACGTAAAATAACCATTTCATTTTTAAAAAGATATTGGAATAATTCACAACTCTGGATAGTTTATTAATATTGAATTTCCCTCAATCTACTTTCGCGCTATTTCTTTCTTATTTTAATTTTAAACTCACTACCCAATTAAACAATCAATCCATTAGATACTTGTAAAAATTTGGCTTCATAAATTGATAGCTTAGGTTTTAAGTCCTCGTGGGATCAATACTTTTTATACTACTTGAACGATACGTGCGCTTGCGTTATGCGACGTGTGATTACGCACCAGTCAGCTGGGTCGTAATTTGATTCTGTCTTCTTTGCATGGTTCTTATGCTGGCTTTGTATTAAATTTCATATGCATTCGATGCAAGCCACATACGAAGAACTTCATAACATGCTACGTACGGCGGAGCAAGATTTGAAGAAAGACAACCCCATATTATATCTCCATGGTGGAACTGGCTCTTCAAAGACTTATGGGAAGTCAAAGAAAATAAAGATGGGGAAGAAGAAGATATCAAAGAAAAACTCCAAGAAGCGCAAAGGCGCAAAATCGAAAGTAGCTCGTGATCAATGTCTACAATGCAAGAATTCTGGACTCTAGAAGAAGGACTGTCCGGAGCTAAAAGGAAAAGCATGACCTTCAGGTACGCTTTGTATTTTTCCAATTATTGACGTCTCATAGCCTTAGATGTAAATAGTGGACGGGTGTTAGACACTGGCAGTCCTACTCACATTTGCAATTCCGTGCAGGAAATGAGGGTTAAAAGAAGGCTGAATAAAGGGGAGATCTAGCTTAGAGTTGGCAATGGCGAGACATTGGATGTCAAGGCCATAGGAACAATTGGTCTAGATCTCCCAAATGTGATGTAAATTAGAATTACATGACTGTTATTATGTTCCCTCTCTTATTAGACAAATAATATCACTGCCAATATTAGATAAAGAGGGATATAAAATAAACATTAAGGATGAAACTTAATGTTTATATAATAAAGACAATTTATTGAAATGTGAATGTTCTTTATCAAACGGTCACTATATTTTGGAAACATGTTGAAATGTCTTTAATATAGAGCAAAATACAAGTAGGAAGTCTGAACTAAATAATACTGAATTATGGCATATGAGATTGGGCCGCATAGGTGTTAGACGTCTATCCAATTGGTAAATATGGTTTGATTGAAAATCTTACCTTTGATCCTTATCCAATTTGTGAGCCATGTATCCAATGAAAGATGACAAAGGCTCAATTTCAAGGTGTTGGACACCGTGCCGGAGATTTACTGGAACTAATACAGAGTGATGTGTGTGGTCCATTAATTCATGCCGCTCATGATGGTTCAACATACTTTGTAACTTTCGTAGATGACAAGTCTAGATATTGATATGTCTATCTGATGAAACATAAGTCGGAAACATTTGACAAGTTCAAAATATTCCGAAACGAAGTGGAAAAATAAACCAGTAAATTCATCAAATGCCTTAGATGAGATCGAGGCGGTGAATACATGAGTGAAGAATTTAGAAATTATTTAAGGGAGAATGGAATTCTCGCCCAATATAGTCCACCAGGAACACCTCAATACAATTGTGTGTCTGAACGTAGAAATCGTACTTTATTAGATATGGTACGATCCATGAAGAGCTATACAAATCTTCCTCATTACCTTTGGGGTTATGCTTTATAAACTGCTGTCTACATACTTAATAGGGTTCCATGGAAAGCTGTTTCTACGACCCTCTATCAGATATGGTTCGGTAGAATCCAAGTCCTTGACATTTAAATATTTGGGGTTGTCCTGCATACGTTAGAATTACGCAGCGGGATAAAATAGCACCCAGAGGGTATAAATGTAGGTTCGTTGGATATCCTGATAATTCCATAGGATATCAATTCTACGATTCCGAGCAACAAAATGTATTTGTTGTTCGCTTTGCAACTTTTCTTGAAAAGCAATTTTTAAGAGAAAGTGGGAATTGTAGAGAGATTAAACTTGATGAGTTTGACCCCAACATTAAGGAACCTGAGATGGAACAAGAGATCCAATTAGATGAAGGATCTACAAAAAATGTTCTACGTAAGTCGAATAGAATATCAAGGCCTTCTGAGAGACTATTTTTAACATCTGATGTGAGCCTTGATGTTCTCCTCTTGGAGGAAACAGATTCGACAACGTATAAAGAAGTGATATTGGATATTGATTCGGGAAATGGCAGGAAGCCATGAAATCTGAAATGGATTCAATGCATGCCAATCAAGTCTAGGACTTAGTTGAACTTCCTGAAGGAGTTAAACCTATTTGTTGTAAATGGGTTTACAAAAGGAAGCGAGGGCCCTGATGGAAAGGTGGAAACCTTTAAGGCTCGACTGGTAGCGAAAGGTTACACTCAATGTCCTGGGATTGACTATGAGGAAACCTTTTCACCAGTAGCCATACTAAAATCCATTAGGATTCTTTTAGCCATTGCTGCATATCACGACTATGAGATATGGCAGATGGATGTGAAAACCGCTTTCCTAAATGGATTCCTCGAAGAGGATATCTATATAGAACAACCAGAGGGTTTCATATCCAGTGAGACTTCAAACTTGGTTTGTAAGCTCCAAAAGTCTATTTATGGACTTAAACTGTCATCCCGAAGCTGGAATCTTCGTTTTGATGAGATAATTAGATTATCTGGATTCATCAAGAACGATGAAGAACCATGTGTTTATAAGAAAGTCAATGGGAGCATGACAATTTTCTTAGTCTTGTATATAGATGACATCCCTATCATAGGAAATGATATAGTGATGATGCAAAGTGTGAAAGCCTACATTTGCAAGAACTTCTCAATGAAAAATATGGGTGAATTTTCTTATATAGGTATAAGGCTCTACCGAGATAGAGTTAGGTAGCTTGTAGGGTTATCACAATCGACGTACATAAACAAGATGTTAGAAAGGTACAGTTTTACCAACTGCAAGGTAACAAATGTCCCTTTCCGATACGGCATACATCTTTTGAAGAAAATGGCACCTCAAACCGAGGAAGAGAGAGTTAGAATGGCTAACTTGCCATATGCTTCTTGTATTGGAAGCATAATGTATACTATGCTATGTACTAGACCTGACATCAATTTCAGCATCAGTTTGACTAGCGGATATCAATCTGATCCAGGTAATGATCATTGGACCACCGTGAAAACATATTCTAAAATATCTTAAAGACACCAGGGATAAGTTTCTAATATATGGAGAAAGTGAGCTACAAGTTAAGGGTTATACAGACTCCGACTTCCAGGGAGATCCAGATGATAGAAAATCTACATCAGGATACATATTTACCTTTAACGGTGGTACTGTTAGTTGGCGTGTTCAAAGCAAGGCTCAACAGCTGATTCCACCACTAAGGAGGAATTTATAGAGGCTTCAGAAGCTACTAAAGAAGCTGTTTGGATTAGAAATTTTATCACAGAACTTGGCGTTGTGCCTAGTATTACGGATTCGATCCATTGTACTGTGATAATAATAAAGCCATCGTGCAGGCTAAGGAGCCGAGGGCGCATTCCAAGTCTAAACACGTGGAAAGGAAATACCGCGTAATTAGAGAGATAATTGAATGAAAAGACATAGTGGTATTGAAAGTTCAAGGGCAAGACAACGTAGCAGACCCCCTTATGAAGGCCTTACCTCCTAAGTTATTGCCTAACTGGAGCCAGCAGTGCAAATCCATGACTTTGGGGCGTTACGTATCGCCATCCCCCAAAGCATGCCACTATTGTCCCTGAAACTGGTGGTATTGGGGCGTTACGTATCGCCGTCCCCCTAGCCCTACTCTAGGATTTGGGGGGCATACGTTGTTGGGTTTCTATTAGGTCACAAGGATCAAATCAAGCAATGAAACTCATGTGCGAATACTCAAAGAAGTTGCGGCATACTTACAATGATCGGTTTAGCGATGCGTTGAACAACAAAAACTCTTTTTATGCCCTTTGTAGCTCACGACATTGGGCTGTTTTTGCTCCTCCAAATTCGGTCATGGATGATCCACCAAGCTCCAAGCTTTGTGTTGTGATTCCATGCTCAAAATTCGATTTCCCTATCACCTTCGCAAGACCCCGAATGTGTGCTAGCACTTGGTAATTTTTACCACAAAAATCACCATTGCTTCTCCTTGCTCACGGAAAAACCAGAAAAAGGAAGAAGAAATTTGCCCCTTGGGCGTGAGAGAGGAGAGAATGAGAGAGATGAAGATGTGTTAGGTTTTGTGTTAAAATTTGTAAAAATGATTTTCTAAAAATCAAATACCAAATTTTTGCTTTCAAAAAGTCAAGGCATTTATGCCAACAACCACCTCCATCAACTTCCATCACTATTCACATCAAAAGTGACTAGACATCACATCACTCAAAGTGACAAGTGATTTGACGCTTGATGTGAGTAGTGGTTTGACGCTTGATGTGACTTGTGGGCTGCACTTTAATTCGCAATGCGAATGCGCCCGCAAACACTCCCGGGCTCGTGTTCGCTAATTCCAAATTAATGAATTTTCCGTTGCGACGTAATTAAATAATTATGCATAGCAAAATCACTATTCACGTCGCTAACGAATTAATTCTAAATTAACTTGTTCGCCCGAATTAAAATCTAATTTTAATTCCGCGTCGAAATCCAATTTCGTTTAATATATCGAATATATTATATTATCGATTAATTCCAAATTAATCGTTTTCTCTCTTTAATTAATATTTTATCCCAGATAAAATATCTCTGTAATTAATCCTACATTAATTCTCTCTCTCATCTAATTAATCCCAGATTAATAAAGTACTAGTCATACGTCATCAGTGAATCTTCGGAAGCAACCCATGAGATCCCCGGATATGTTGGCAGTAAATCCGGTCGTCGGACTATCCGAACACGTATGTACCTAGTACTACATTTTTACCGATTTACAAGACATGGTTGGCTTCTAGCAAAACATCATCCCTACCCAATTCTCCAGAAATATTCTTACTGGAATATGTGATCTTTATCAGGCATAGTATACGTAGTATTGCGTATTTTGATCCAATATCGGATGTCACGTGCTAGCCTGGGGCTGGAAATGTGTCTGCCCCGTACGAAGCACATATCGAATCTCTGGTAACTAGTCTCTATAATCGGATAATCATGACCTAGTCATATTATCCCGATGACTGTAGTACATTAGAGAACCAGTTCCGTATCCTACGTGATCATCATCTCCACTATGACTGGAGTGATACTTCCATCTCGACATCACACCCAATACACTACGATTATGAATATACCCAGAAGAGGCGTACGCAGAACCGGTTAAAGCCCTGGACGACCAAAACCAAAGTACATTGATTGTCGCAAGTATTAGCGGTGCAAGTCTCAGGTTAAGACCAAATACACCTACCCTGATTCGGACTTTCATAGACAGATAGTCATACTACCAATGGAATTCCGAGGGGTCTATCCAGAGCGAAGCTGTTCCCGTACCATCGGTAAACACAACCTCCTATTACACTTGCATGAGTATCCTATACCCAAATATATGAGAACAATGCTGTTATGCTCCCACAACGCGCACAAGTGTAATACTAGTCTATTCCGCATTATCGATGTCCAATCTCGATAATACTACGACTAGGGATATTTAATGATTAAACCTTCATGGATTGATTCTGTCTCATATCATCTCAATCCGGAACTAATCATATGGACCTTCTATCATTTATACATCTTGGTAATCTAATTACAAATAATAGAAGAGCAATTTCCTTTGTCACATAGTTAATTTGTACAACAACACCATGATCTGTACAAATAGTGATGCTATGGGCCATAACTGTCTAAAAATCATATCTCTGTCCCCCAGTCCTCTACATGTGCACATGTTCTCTGTCTGTCAATTCCATCTCTGTATAAGTTACATATTGGGATGGTTTTTCCCCTATGCCCCGAAAAATAAAAATTGAGTTTGAAAAATATTTCTTTTCTAAATGACTATTATCTGAAAACAACTGTAAATAAATCATGGCTAACACCCTATGTGCTGGAAAAAGGTAAGTCTCAATTTATAAAGAACAAATAAATCAATAAACAAAATCAACTTGAAGAAAGAGGTGTCCACTCACAGTTTTGAAATCTCACTGGCATTAGTCGCTTGCTGAGGGAATTCTTGTTCCTGCGATGATCTAAAATTGACAATTTTGGTTAGAAGATGGGACGGGGGACATATTCTGAATAAGTCTAAACTTTCTCACTCAAACACTTACTTATCACTTCAACGCATATTACTCTTATATTATGGTGTATAGTGTATTCTCAAACTGATACGAGACCCTAAGGGTGGTCTCTAACATACTAGGGTGGAACTGGTATGGTTTAAAACTAATTCAGATGAATTTATGTCTTCGCATCGTGACGTAAAGTCTTGCGCATCGCGACGCGCGATGTGCCTTTATCCAGAAGCATGCCTAAATTTTCCCAGGTCGCATCGCGACCCAAACTTCTTACGCGTCGCGAAGCAGATCTGGTTTCTAGGTTTTGCTTTTCTTCCTAAAGTCTATTTTACTCACCCAAATACATCATCACTTCTTCTATAACAAATCCAATACATAATTCATCACATTATATCAACTTCACATATTCTAAACTATCATTTAATCATCATCAAACAACTCTTTAATCTCACAATTTTCAATTTACCCAAAAATCTAAGATTTCAAGAATTTTCCATTTCATAACACAACTAGTTTCCTACTTCATTATCCATCTAATTGCAATCATTAACATGCCAAGACTCCTATTTTATCATCAAATTTCCAAAATCCAACAACTTAAATTTTGGGTTAAGTTTCCTTACCTTGTTTTTCCTTGATTTCTATAATCCCTCATGTCTTCCATGATTTCCCTTCTTTTTCTTTGCTTGGTGAATGGCATTGGACCCTTGCTTCCTCTTTCTTCTTCTTCTTCTTCCTTTTCTTCTTCTCCCTCATGTATTCTTCTTTCTTTTCTTTTCATTTCATTTCATTTCATTTTAATTTTTATGAATTACTGAATAGTGAACTCTTTATATAGTGGGGTCATTTTTTATTTGGAAGGTTGGAGAAGAGTGTGGAAGTTTGGAGAAAATTTGAGATTTTTGTATTTGGGTCCGAAATTACTATTCACTGAATTTTTGACTTGCGTTTTGGACCCATCTCTGGTTCGAATTTGGAAAAATATTCAACATGAAAGTTGTAGGTCTCAATCGTAAATTTCCGACGATATAAAATTCATAAAAATCGGAGTTCATATGAAAATGTTATGCCCCAAATACCACAGGATGTCCAAAGGGAACACTGTACAGTCTTGTACCGGGACTTCGAAAAATTTATCGATTGTCCCCAAAGTCATTCCATGAGTATATTTGAGTCTCAATATAATTTATTTTATGTGTCTTCGTCCATTTTATAACAGTACAGTTGTATACAATAGTAAAAACTACCGGTCATTACAAATTCTCCCATCCTTAAATAGGATTCGTCATCGAATCCTTTCTAAACTTAGGACCTTGCCATAGATCAGAGGGTTTATGGGCTCTCTTCCTATACCACTAGCTGAATTGACTTAATACTCATAACTATCTTGTTTCATCTGCTATGACATTTTTTACCTTTCTGTGAACTAACTCACGTTCGCCTTAATCTTTCTATTATCTTGGCTTATGTTTCATACCTTGTGCTTCTTAAATTCTAGATCGATAGGGGGACTCTTCATCCTGTTCCTATAACTTCTGCTGGTTACTTTACACTATAGCTATGCTAAAGTCCTTATGATGCACCAATGAGCCTCATTCCTAAATCTTTCATTATACTCTGCTTATTCTAGCTCATTACTCGCATGAGTTATCAGTTCTGAATGATTATAGATTTGTGGTTTATGTCCACTCCTTCTATTTCTTGACTGTTAAGACTTCTTATATTTATTCCATAAAAAGATATATTCTAAGAATCTCCTTACTAAGAACTCAATGCCCTTTTTCGTATTCCGCATACTATTGGGCTAGGTTTTTCAAATTTACTTACGAATCTTTATCTCTGTAGGTATTTGCGCTTCTCTAACTGGGTTCTTTTACTTTGGATTTGACTCTGGAAGGTATATACATATACCTTCGTACTAGGCTGCTTACCAGTTCCTTGTTATAATTCTCTTGCCTATGCTTATCTGTATAACTTAGGACCATATGGTGTAAGGTCTAACTCTTTATATGCCTTTTGTTCTTTATAGTTGTTCATCCAATGGGTTTATACTAAGTAGGTTGGGTTCTGGTAGCTTTGCTGGGAGTTGCACTGTATGCAAACTTTTACTTAAACAACACTTTTTGCTATAAATGGGGACCCTGGAGACTCGATTCTAGCTATAGTCCATGTTCTTTTCATACCTTATGTTCATTTTTGCCATAAATCTGGTTACGGTGTTCCATACTGATTTGCCTTCCATGTTCTAGTACTGTTAAGGGTCATCTCTCAAATACATGCGAACATCAAATGCCTTGAGGATTCACTCCTTATGCTAATCGCAACTTGCAGTAACTTATCCCCTTGATTCGTATTATTCTACACATCTACCAAACCACCCATACCCATGGCTTAGGCCATCCCAAACCCGTAGTGGTTTGGTCAACTATATCTGGGGCTGGGTACTTAATGTGCTTTATATGAACTAACACGTAAATGATCCTTTGTTGCATTTCGATACTATGAAACCTTATAGTTACACACTTTGTCTTTACTTATTAGGTATCTTTTTTACTACCGCCGTTGTACCTCCACAGCTTTACTTCTAAACTTTTTCCTTTGCACTGTTCTTGCCTTCTGATTTGTCTTATGCTATACTAAGAACAACCGTAGTCTATGTCTCTGTCTTTTTTTTTTTCTGGGAAATATCCTCTTTCTTTACATACTCACCATTCATCAAACCTTGGTTCCTTAGAATCTCAGCTGTTACTTGACTACTACTTTATTTCTGTACTACTCCATCTTATCAACTTCTTTCTTAACTTTTTTACTCAGAACTATCTCTTACTTTATTTCGTTATTAAACTGCATCTGAAAGTCTTATGCTTATGATATTCCTTTACTATACTTCACTTATTTCTAGGAATATCTTGAAGTAACTTTAAAGATCCGTTTCTACGATTGTTGTCCATCGAGGGTTGGGAGGGTGGGAGCTTATCCCGAGGTTTTCTAATTATGATGATCTAAATACACATACTGCTCATCTATGAGCCTAGAACTCTCATGAATGTATATATCTGATATCTCTCCTTACTCTAGGGTACTACTGCTAAAAGTGTTTGGTTTGCCTTCTCAAACTTTACTTTCGATCATTTTCAATTATTATAAACAAAACATCTTCTGCAAAATCCTTCTAGACTTATGGTCTCTAAAACCTTTCTCGTGCCATCTCTGCACTCTTTTCTGTTTAGTCTCTATTATTAAATCTTCCGAAGTTGTTGCTTTCTCCCTCTAAATGTCGCTAACCTCTCTTTGATGTTCTTTCTTAAGAAACTTACTCTGCTACAAGGTTTATTTCTTGTCTCAGATCCTTGAACTCCTTACACCTTTACTTTCCTGAAGACTCTATTAACTTGATTGCTTAGGATATCTCTTACTAAATTTTAGGTTCATGGGCTACTCTTTACCCTAGTATTTCCTTCTCACTACCA
Organism: Zanthoxylum bungeanum; assembly: GCA_019454045.1. Taxonomy (NCBI): domain Eukaryota; kingdom Viridiplantae; phylum Streptophyta; class Magnoliopsida; order Sapindales; family Rutaceae; genus Zanthoxylum; species Zanthoxylum bungeanum. The sequence continues at coordinate 31,362 of SKCR01041830.1, read as the reverse complement.
AGAGACTCTGTATAAGTTGTACACCATATTCCTAAGAGTGATTTTTCCTGATCTTTTCGTACCTCTAAGTCCTTGCTTCTTTAAGGGCTCCTTAATTCATCGGTGGCTTCCAAACTTAACTCAACTTACTGTGGCATCGTACTATTCTATCGCATGCTTTTTATCTTTATTATACTGGACTTATCGATTTGGTTGTCTAGCTATCTCCCAATCTACCAAATCTGTCAATTCCCCTTCTTCACTATTCCTTCTCTTTACTAGATTCTAAGTTGAGCATATTCCTTCCATAAGGATCTTCAAATAAGCACTTCTGCTTTACACTAAAGCTTGGTGACGCTCTGGTTAAGTGTTTGCACGCTTTCTAGAATTGAGGTTTCTGGAAGGGATGGTCGTCATTGGTTTTGCGGGGACTTTTTAAAACTACTATATGTCTTAAGATTCATTACTCTTTTTTGATTTCTCCGAGGTCTTCACTTATCTTATTATCTCCAAACTTATTTTCTTATTTCACTGTACGTACTAAATCTTCTTGCCACTTCTGTTTCCTTCTTGCTGTCTATATGTCCTATTCCTTGGCTCTACGCCATGCTACTAAGGCTAGTGGTGGTTCGCTCTTCTAGCTATTTCCTAAATCTCTGCTCTTTGCTCTTGCCACCAATCACAACTATGGCACTTTGTTCTATGGTCCATACTAATACCTTCATCACTTCTAAATATCCCTAACCTCACGGGTATGTTCTTTTATACTTCCATGGTTTTCTACTGGTTGGTGGGCTGATCCTTAGGTTTTATCATATTTGTCTATCCTGTGGACTTTTACTAGTGCTGCAAACCTTGTGCTGACTTGTCTTGTTCTCTGGGCTACACTGGGTTCTCTTCCTAATAACCTCGAAACTTTCTTAATCTTTTTCCGGGTGATCTACCTTCCAAGATCTTACATGAACTCTCGTCAGATTTCTTATGGTCGTCTATGCCTATGCTGGTAGGGATTAGGGTAAACATCTTATGTCTCGACGGGCTTCGATATCTTTGTTCTAGTGTTCTGTGTCCTGGTAGGGTCTATTCCTCATGTAAGGTAGGTATGAGGTAGGCTCTATCAGGACAACTTCCTTATCTGGTGCCACTGGAGGGTTCGAAGGCTAGATAGTTTGAGGTCTTGTCTCTATCAGATTACTGGGGGTAAGGTAACTAACCATTCATATTTCCTACTTGTGGATCTGGGTCTGGGTTTGGGGATATGGAATTCTCTAAATCCTCTTTGGCATCTCGATCCATTGAGACTCTCAAGACTAACCTTGATTTCCTAATTTTATTATCTTGCTGGCTTTTTCCTTGTAACTAGGGGAACTTACTATCTATATGAAGTACTTGGTGGCTATTGAATTGGCTTGAAGGAAACTTTTCTGAGGAATGATAGAATCTTACATCTACTAGGAAATTCTGTTACTTGATGGGGCTTTACTATTCTCTTGGCTACTATGGGTTCTTGTACTAGTCTGATTCTGTATCTATTTCTTTCTTACTTATGATCACTTAGTCATTCATATACCTTTCCTTACTCTTCTTATAGCTTTCTCTCTCTCTTTCTACTTTTCTGGGTGGATATCTTTAAACTTTTTCTATTTCTCTATGTCTCTTTACTTCTCTGTCTCTAGCTATTTTAAGCTTCTATGCATTTTCTCTTTCTTCCTTATAACTCATCTTCCCTACTCCATTGGGTACTTTTCTTAAAATATTACCATATGGTTTCATAGCTTGTTTGTACTTCTGGTAATAGGCCGAATATCTTCAAGAAGATTCCTAACTTGGATCTAGAGTATAAATGTTCTCTTAAGGAATACTATTCGAATGATCTAGGAAAGCTTACTAACCTGTCTTTGGATCTTGAGGACGTACTCGAGGATCGGATACTGGAGAGGTAGTGCCCCGCATATAAGTATCCCAGACATACTATGTATACAAGTCCCTAGTACTCTACACATTACAGTCACTGACTCCCTAGACCATGCTCTGATACCATCTTTGTAACATCCCCAATCTGGGAGATGCGACCGGCAGAGGATAGACCGTACTAACCCCAAAAGCCTCTGACTCTGATAACTCCTATTCAATTTCTGATACTTTTTTCTCTATATATATATATATATATAGTATGTGAGGGACCGTAGCCCAAACTCAACAACTTATAATGTAAGTTAAACTCCAAAAATTGTATACATAAAACAAATGTCTTTACACGACTACGACATGAATAGAAACTGGTACATGACTTATATTTTGACTCTGACTGGACTTTTATGCTCTCTGACTCTGGACTGGTGGACTACAAACCCTAGTGATTGTATTAGTATCCTTCCTCTCTCGAGCTCGTCCTCCTGGAATACCTGCAAAACAAACACTGGAAGTAGGGGGTTAGATCACTGTACGATCTAAGTGAGTGGACGGAAAACTGAAAATTGATATAAAGGCTTTTGATTTCAAAACCATAGTGTCAGAAACATCTTTATATGAAAACTTTTCTCTAAAAACTTCTTCTGAAATCCCTTTTATAAAACTTGTCTTTCAGAAAACTACTTTTAAAATTCTGGTTTCTGAAAACTATTTCCAAAAAACTATTTACTGAAAATCTGATCAATGTTAACTGCTCTATATGTGAAAAACCTTGATGTATGAGGGCGTTATGTATCGCTGTCCCCCAATACGCCTAACTGGAGCCACCAGTGCAAATCCATGACTTAGGGGCGTTACGTATCGCCGTCCCCCAAAGCATGCCACTACTGTCCCTGAAACTGGTGGTCTTGGGGCATTACGTATCGCCGTCCCCCAAGCCACAAACTAGAACTGGGGGTGCAGATCTATGCTACCACCCAAGCTCTGAAACTAGGGTCTAGGGGTGTTACGTATCGCCGTCCCCCTAGCCTTGCTCTAGGATTTGGGGGCGTTACGTATCGTTGTCCCCCTAGTCCTCTACATGTGCATATGTTCTATGTCAGTCAATTCCATCTATGTATAAGTTACATACTGGGGTGGGTTTTTCCCCCATGCCCCGAAAAATAAAACTCGAATTTGAAAAACATTTCTTATCTAAATCACTATTATCTGAAAACAACTGTAAATAAATCATGGCTAACGCCCTATGTGCTGGAAAAAGGTAAGTCTCAATTTATAAAGAACAAATAAATCAATAAACAAAATCAACTTGAAGAAAGAGGTGTCCTCTCATAGTTTTGAAATATGGCTGGCATTACTCGCTTGCTGAGAGAATTCCGGTTCTTGCGATGATGTAAAATTGAAAATTTTGGTTAGAAAATGGGACGGGGGACATATTCTAAATAAGTCTAAACTTTCTCACTCAAGAACTTACTTATCACTTCAATGCATATCACTCTTATATTATGGTGTACTGTGTATTCTCAAACTGATACGAGACCCTAAGGGTGGTCTCTAACATGCTAGGGTGGAACTGGTATGGTTTAAAACTAATTCGGATGAATTTCTGTCTTCGCGTCGCGACGCAAAGTCTTGTGCGTCGCAATGCGCCTTTATCAATAAAGATTTTCCAAGGTCGCGTCGCGACGCAGACCTGGTTTCCAGGTTTCTGTTTTTCTTCCTAAAGTCTATTTTACTCACCCAAATACATCCTCACTTCTTCTATAAGAAATCCAATTCATAATTCATCACATTATATCAACTTCGCATATTCTAAACTATCATTTAATCATCATCAAACAACTCTTTAATCTCACAATTTTCAATTTACCCAAAAATCTAAGATTTCAAGAATTTTCCATTTTATAACACAACTAGTTTCCTACTTCATTATCCATCTAATTGTAATCATTAACATGCCAAGACTCCTATTTTATCATCAAATTTACAAAATCCAACAACTTAAATTTTGGGTTAAGTTTCCTTACTTCTTCTTCTTCTTCTTCTTTCCAAAATTACTATTCATTAAATTTATGACTTGCATTTTGGACCCATCTCTGGTCCGAATTTGGAAAAATATTCAATGTGAAAGTTTTAGGTCTCGATCTCAACTTTCCGACGATATAAATTTCATAAAAATCGGAGTTCATATGAAAATGTTACGCCCCAAATACCGCGGGATATCCAAAGGGAACACTGTACAGTCTCACAAATCGGAGTTCATATGAAAACGTTACTCCCCAAATGTGATACACATTGAGATGTGTATATGATGCCGTGGATTGGCACTAGAGCAAGTGGGGGAAATTGTTAGGGTGGTGCTCGAAGTTCCAATTCAGATCGTATTTATGTCTGATTCATGAATACAAACAATTCATTTTTCCATAATATTATTGACTTAAGGGTAGCACCTCTTATTTTTTTATGTATGTATTCAATCTAATTACGAGTAGATTGAATCTAAATATAATTTAGTGATATGTATATATTAGACAAAGACCCTAGAATTTACAACGTAGTGCGCAGTTATAACGTAGTTTGTAATTGACATTGGGAAGTGTCACTACAAGTTGTATTTTCTCAAATAAAGTTCATGGTCAAGATTTACTAACACGGGTCGGTTAGTAAAATTCGCTGAGACTAGTACATGTCGTATATCATGACATGGTCTGATGGTTTATCCCAATGAACCATGAGTCGTGGGAGACTCGTATAGATATGTAGGTATTTATTTGATAAACTTTGAATAACTCACCGAAGATTTCCTAATAGATGGTACACCAACGTCAATAAAAATCTTCTCGAGTCGAGTAGCATAGTAGTCCTTTGACTTGAGATACCACTGTTGATATATGAGATATCCTACACACTTTGATGGCAGTCACATCACCGATCTATTTAGATCAGACCTCCGTCTGTTCGTTGGGTGTAGACTGATGCTCATGATATCCTGTGAGTATCAGATAGAATCTGTCAGTCCTGTGTACAGGGCATAGATATCATGTACGTATTTACGATCTAGTAAATCCATGGCCGTTGTATACTTTGGAAGCGAGTTCCGAGTGTTATTTAAAGATTGTAAATTTAAAAGTCGACTATATTATACCTTAGATATTTGATGTTCTTATCTATATCCCCGATATAATATTGATAGCCTGTGACAAAGGGATTATACGTATGCAATGACCTCGACTTGCATAGTTTAGCGAGATTATCAGTGGTTGTCATAATTCATGAGTGGGTGAATTATGGACACGAAATTGGATTCAGTGACGGATAAACCTAAACTTATAGAGTCCCACAATATGAAGTGTACTCGTTGAGCACTTGGACAACATGTTATGAATAATATAGATTATTCGTAATACTTCACCAGATTAAATGAGTTAATTCGAATCGTTTAATCGGTTAAACGAAAATACATGCATTATGGGCATTTTTTGTATATAGCATGTGAATTGCATGATGCACATATCCACTGGAATGCGTCTCAAGAGTCTTAGATATGTCATCTAAAGACTCCTTACTCAAGCCATCCCTAATGAATTTAATTTTATCTTCACGGTTATCAGACACCATTCCTAAAGAACGACAACGAGTATTACAAGTCATACGTGCACATTTATAGCAAACACTCATTCTTTTAGCTATTCTCTTTTTAGCATATGTGCTTCTTCCTAAGCCAGACAGATATAAATAAAAAGTCAGAGGACTCACCTGCCATTCAAACCCGTGCTTCAATTAACCAACGAATGTCATTAGGAATAACTTTGATCTTAAGTCTCATTCGTTCCAAGCGAGCTTTGTAGACTTTCATCAGAGAGTTTTGACGGAGAGAAGGAAATTGCTTGTGAAGATTTACGAGAACTTCTTCCATCCTGAAATGTGACTTTACCTACACAAATTAAACACACAAAAATAAAACACACCAAATCTGAATATATACACGAATTGCATGGGTTGCCTCCCAGCTAGCGCTAAGTTTAACGTCGTCAGCTAGACATGACTGTCCGAACATTAGGTTGGATCTAAAAGTGTAACACTTTCTTTTTGTCACTCAAATTATTCTCCCCAGTAGTGCTTGACATGCTGGCTGTTTACCCTGAATGTATTATTGGATTTGGGGTTGTATATCTCAACAACTCTGTAGGGTAACACCTGAGTAATCATAAATGGACCTGACTACTTTGATTTCAGCTTTCCTGGGAAAAGTTTCAACCGTGAATCATATAACAACACCTGCTGCCCTAGCTCCAGTTGTCTGCGCACTATTTTTTTATCATGCAATTTCTTCTTCTTTTCTTTGTACAGTTTGGCATTCTCATAGGCATGTAGGCGAAATTCCTGCAATTCGTTGAGTTGGTGGATCTGTTTTTCTCCTGCTGCTTGTAGATCAAGATTTAACTTCTTCAGTGCCCAATACGCTTTGTGTTCAAGCTTCACTGGCAGATGGCATGCTTTCCCAAGCACCATTCGATACGGGGACATACCAATGGGTGTCTTATAAGCTGTCCGATATGCCCATAATGCATCATCCAATTTTTCAGACCAGTCATTCATTATTGATCCAATGGTTCTCTCTAAGATTCTTTTGATCTCCCTGTTTGAAACTTCAACCTGTCCATTTGACTGCGGATGGTAGGCAATAGTAACTTTATGAGTAACTCCGTATTTTGATATGAGTGCATCGAAATATTTGTTGCAAAAATATGTGCCACCATCACTGATAATTGCTTGAGGTGTTTTGAAGCGAGTGAAAATATTCTTTTTAAGGAATTTTATCACCACTTTTGAATCATTTGATGGCAATGTAATTGCTTTAACCCATTTGGATACGTAGTCTACTGCAACCAGTATGTACAGGTTTCTGAATGATGGAACAAAGGGCCTCATAAAATCAATCCCCCATACATCAAATATCTCCACTTCCAGAATGTTTTGCAGAGGTTCTTCATTTTTTCTCAAAATATTTCCCGTTCACTGGCACCTGTCACATTGAAGAGCAAATAAGTAAGCATATTTAAACAGAGTGGGCCAGAACAAACCTGATTGTAGGACTTTGGCTGCAGTTTTATTTCCGCTGAAGTGTCCGTCGTATGGTGATGAATGACAGTGCTGCAAGACACTATTGACCTCCTCCTGTGGAACACAACGCCGTAGTAATTGATCAGCATAGCGTTTGAACAAGTATGGCTCATCCCAGACATAGTGCTGGACTTATTTGAAGAACTTCTTTCGTTGCTGAAGTGTCCATTCCAACGGCCATTTTCCCGATACTATGTAGTTTACATAGTCAGCATACCAAGGGACACCCTGTTGTTTCATGGCAAACAATTGTTCATCTGTAAAATTTTCTTTGATTGTCAGTTCATTACCAGCTGTTTCTCCATTCTCGAGCCTCGATAAGTGATCTGCCACTTGATTTTCTGTCCCTTTCCTTTCTCGGATCTCCACGTCAAATTCTTTTAGCAGAAGCACCCAATGGATCAATCTAGGTTTGGCATCTTTCTTCGCGATCAGATATTTGATTGCTGAATGATCTGTGTAGACCACCACTTTGGGACCCAGTAGATATGAGCGGAATTTATCAAAAGCAAACACAACTACAAGCAACTTATTTTCAGTGGTTGTGTAGTTGAGTTGAGCTTCATTCAGAGTTCTGCTAGAGTATTAAATGGTATGGAAAATTTTTGCTTTGCGTTGTCCTAAAACTGCACCTACAGCAAAATCACTAGCATCACACATCACCTCAAATGGAAGGGTCCAGTCCGGTGCTACTATGATGGGGGCATAGACTAACTTATGTTTTAAGATCTCAAAAACTTCATGGCATTCTTTGGTGAAGTTGAAAGGCACATCTTTCTCCAGAAGATTGCATAGAGGTTTAACAATCTTAGAGAAATCTTTGATAAATCTCCTGTAAAAGCCTGCATGTCCAAGAAAACTCCAAATCCATTTGACAGATGTTGGTGGAGATAATTTTTCAATTGTCTCGATCTTTGCTTTGTCTACCTCGATTCCCTTTTGTGAGATCCGATGTCCCAGCACAATGCCTTCCTGCACCATGAAGTGGCATTTCTCCCAGTTGAGTAGCAGATTGGTATTTTCGCATCTTTGTAACACGTTTTCCAGATTTTGCAAGCAGTGGTCGAAAGAGTCTCCAAACACAGAGAAATCATCCATGAAAACCTCCATACTTTATTCCAGCATGTCTGAGAAGATGGCCATCATGCAACGTTGAAATGTGGCAGGAGCATTACATAGTCCAAATGGCATCATGCGGAAAGCAAAAGTACCATACGGACATGTGAAAACAATAGAACTCATGTCCCGCCAGTCTATCTAGCATCTGGTCAATGAATGGTAATAGGAATGATCTTTCATTGTTGCTTTCTTCAGCTTCCTGTAGTCCATGCATACTCTCCATCTAGTCACTGTTCTTGTTGGAATCATCTCATTCTTTTCATTTGTGACTACAATAATTCCTCATTTCTTTGGCATACATTGCATAGGACTCATCCAAGTGCTATCAGAGATGGGGTAGATGATGCCATCATCCAACCATTTGATAATTTCTTTCTTCACAACCTCCTTCATGATTGGATTTAGTCTCTGTTATGCTCCACTGTGGTTTGTACTCATCGTTCATCAGAATCTTGTGCATGCAAAATGATGGACTAATGCCTCGAATTTCTGTCATAGTCCAGCAAATGGATTTCTTGTGTTCTCGTAACACTCTCAGTAATTTTTCTTCATGTTCCAATGTTAGCGACGAAGAAATAATCACAGGTAAATCAGAAGCGTTTCCTAAGAATACATACCTGAGATGGCTCGGAAGTAGCTTTAGCTCCAGCTGTGGTGGTTCTTCAATCGAAGGCTTGATTCGCTCTTTTTTTGGTAATTCCAAACTTTCCACCTATGGTGTTGATTTGAAGCGAAATGGTCTGTCAAGATAGTTGATACATACCAAAATTTAATCATCTAGCTTGCTGTCAGTCATGTTGGTGATCCAAGCTTCAAGTTTATCCGTGGAAGTGGCATTGCATCAGTATCCTGGATGACACTATCAACAACATCAATTCTGAAACATTCCTCTTCCTTTTCATCACTCGAGAATTTCATGGCTTTGAAAACATTGAAAGTAACTTCTTGGTCCTACACTTTCATGGTTAGTTCTCATTTTTGTACATCAATAACAGTTCGACCTGTAGCCAAAAATGGTCTCCCAAGGATGATAGGTACATCTTTGTCTTCTTCCATGTCAAGGATAATGAAATATGCTGGGAGAATGAGTTTATGGACTTTGACGAGCACATCTTCAACTACACCTCTCGAAAATATGAGCGTTCTATCAACAAGTTATAGAGAGACTGAGGTGGGCATTGCTTCTCCAATTTACAGTTTCCTGTAAATCGAAAAGGTATCAAATTAACACTTGCACCTAAATCACACAAAGCTTTACCGATGTAATGTTCTCCAATGGTACATGGGACGGTGAAACTGCCAGGATCTTTCAAATTTGAGGGAAGTTTCCTCTGAATGATGGAGCTGTATTCTTCTGTCAATGCTACTGTCTCATAATCTCCCAATCGTCACTTTCGTGATAGAATGTCTTTCATGAATTTAACATAGCTGGGCATTTTTTCCAAAGCTTCTGCAAATGGAATGTTGATATGAGAATTTTTGAAGACCTCCAGAAATCTAGCAAACTGATTGTCTAATTTGTTTTTCTGGAGACGTTGTGGAAAAGGTGGAGGTGGAGTGAGTCTTTCTTGATATTTTTCCTTTTCTTCTTTTTCCTCCATCTATGGCTCTGTTTCTTTTGGAACTTCCTCAATGGATGCCTTGATTCCAACATCTTTGTTGATTTCAGTACTGCTTTTCAAAGTAATGGCTTGACATTGCTCCTTCCCTATGTTCATTGGATTTGGTTCTGTGTTGCTAGGAAGGTTACCTGGCGGTCTGTAACTCTGAGCATTGGCTAGTTGTCCCATTTGATTCTCCAATGCTTTAATAGAAGCTGAATGGCTTTGATTCAGTGCTACTTGATTTTGAACCATAGCTGCTAAAGCATCATATTTTTCTTCTTGTTTTTTGAACATCTATGCAAACCATTCTTTCATTTCTGGTTCTTTCTCATACTTATGGCCTTTGTTTTATTGTTAGAATCCAGGTGGTGGATTGTTCTTTTACCCTGAATTGTTGCTCCATGCGAAATTCAGATGATTCCTCCACCATGAGTTGTATGTGTTGGAATATGGATTATTCCCCTATCTGTTGAAATTGTTGACATAATTCACCGTCTCATCTTGTTGGTTGTAAGATTCTGACTGGTGCTCCTCCATATGATGAACTTGTGGATCCAGCATTAATTTTCATGTTAAGAGTTTCCAGATTTTTACAAATCAGATCCAGCTTGGCATTCATTGCTGTATTGGCTCCAACTTCATAAATTCCTGCGATTCATTGGATCATGCTCCTTTCTGTTGGCCACAATGAATTGTTGTTGGCCATTTCTTCAATTAAGTCCCAAGCCTGATCTTCTTCTTTTTACATTAAAGCTCCTCCAGCAGCAGTATCAATTGTAGTTCTCATCAGTCTAGAAAGTCCATTATAGAAGGTTTGGACTTGTAGCCACTTTGCAATTTCATGGTGAGGATATTTTATGAGCAAATCCTTGTATCTTTCCCAAGCTTCGCAGAGGGACTCTGAATCATGTTGCACAAAGGATGTGATGTCATTCCTCAGCTTTGCAGTTCTAGCTAGAGGAAAGTACTTTGCAAGGAATTTGGTGGCTAGAGTGTTCCAAGTTGTGATGGAACCTGCTGGTAGTGAATGTAGCCAAGCCTTAGCTCTGTCTTTCAAGGAATAAGGGAAAACACGCAGTCTCATTGCTTCTTCAGCCGCTCAGTTGTAGTTGAAAGTGTCGTAAACTTTCAGGAAGTTACTGATGTGGGCATTAGGATCTTCAGTTGCATTCCTCCCAAACTGAACTGACTGATGTATCATCTGAATGCATATTTTGATGTCACACACATTTTCTGGTAAGGGAGGAAGTACAATACAGAAAATGAAGTCGTCAACCACCGGAATAGTTCTGTCTCGAATGGGAATTGGTGGTGCAACTTCCAAAGGTTCAGGTTCCATGTTGATGATTGCTTCTTGACCTTCTCGCTTTTCCCTTCTCAACTGTTTGATGGTTCATTCAATCTCTGGGTCAAGCGGTCGGATTTCAAAGCTTCTGGTTCATCTTATATAATATCTGAGAAAGTGAAACACAAGAAAACAAAAATAATAAATAAAACAAATTAGACACAAGTAAAGTTATCTAACCCCAAAATTAATAGTGAAAGATAAATAAGTCTCTGACAACGGCGCCAAAAACTTGACCGGCGTGATCACACACGTATAACGCAAGCGCACGTATCGTTCAAGTAGTATAAAATGTATCGATCCCACGAGGACTTAATACCTAAGCTATTAATTTATGAAGTCAAATGTTTACGAGTATCTAATAGATTTGTGGTTTGATTGGATGGTGACTTAAAACTAAAACAAGAAAATATAACAGTACAAAAGTGAATTAAAGGTAAAATAAATAATATTAAACTATCTAGGGTTGTGAATTCTACCAATATATTTTAAAGATGAAGTAGTTATTTCACGTTTGTGTAATATATTGGTTTATTAACCTGGAACACGAATTTATACAAAAGCCTCTTCCGATGGTCAGATACAAATACCCAATATAACTCAATTAATCATATTCCTATGTCAAACAAGTTACCTGAATTCATTAAGATTAAGTTCCAATTATGGCTACCCCTGCCCGACAGGTATATTCCTATCATGTAAGGAAATCTATTAAGGGTTATTTATCCTTAAGGAAGATCGTGAGCTATTGAGTCTAGGGCCTTAAACCTAAAATCCATTTTCCAAGTTCATTTTAAGTTTACCAGATCAATCTTATTAATGGCCAGTTAACAAGAAGCATTAAGACTAAGGCTCAATAAATAAACCTTTATATTACCCAAACCGTAAAATAACCCCTTATAAATCAGTGATATTGGAATTCGTTACAAAACATACTTAGGATTACTAAACACTTAAATAAACAAAACATCATAAAAAATTGGAGATAAATAAAAGTAAAATTACAATAATGAAAAAAAATGCTGGGGTTAGAGGATCCACTTTTAATATTTCAAAATTAGAAATCTCCCTTATTGTCAATGTTTACCGATTAATTAATTATATTTAATCAGACCATAAAGGCGGTAATTCCATTTGTCTCAATTAAATCCAACCGATCATATAGGCGGTAACAAGGTTATTACCTAAACCGACCATATAGGCGGAAACTACGTCTGAAATGTAAAACCGACTATATAGGCGATAAATAAGGTTGTCACTTAAACCAGCCATATAGGAAGAAACTAATTAATCCATATTTTAATTAAAATAAGGGAGATTAATCTAATTTATTATATTAAAAGTCTCACCTTTTCACCCTAGCAGAATGAGATTATCTGCTCATGCTGTAAATAAAAACACACAAAATTTTATTAATTAAATAAAAATAAATACAAGAAAACTTAAATAAATATACAAGACACTTTCCTTTAGGTTTTCATGGAGAAATTCCTCCAAAGAAAGCATGAAAAATTTACAAAGTTTAGCTTGGTATTTATAGGCAAATTTAAAGGCTTCCACCAATTTCTCCACCAATTGCTCCACCAAACATGACACCAAATCCTCCACCAAACATGCTTGCAAACTCTAATTTTATGTTTATGTCTAACATAAATATTTTGACCCAATTACAAGCATATTGTGTTTATACTTCCAAAGCATCATAACATAATTAATTAGCCTAATTTCAATATTATGTATCTAATACATAATTCAACACTATATGTCTCACTAATGAACAGCTTTTAGAGAAGATCAAACTTATATAGCAAGGGTTATTCAAAGATCAAATCTACTTCTCTTTGTTGAAATATTTGGAGAACGTCCAAGGATTAGCAAGCTTTATTCCAAGATCCAATCTTGATTCCAATGCTAGCAAGCTTTACCCCAAGATACAATCTTGATTTCTACTAGATGAAACATTTTAGAGACCTCACAAAGCTTCTCTAAACACTTCTATACATTATGCTAATTTCTCTAATACTTATTTGTATTTAGCTTTCTTAAGCTTTTTCTTTGCTTAATTAAAACCTTCCTAAAGCTTGCTATTTATAGGAATACTTAGGTAATTTTTAATTAATAAAAGTTATAATCAACTTTCATGTGGGCTTAATCTAATTTGTCCAAATATATATAATTAGGTATGACTAATCTCTATTGTCTCCTACTTTGATTTAATCCAATTAAATCAAGTCAAAGATTAGGAAATGAATTAGTTAAATGTTTGCCACTTTGATTTAATCTAATTAAATCAAGCCAAAACCACATATTATTACATACTTATAATTACCATAATATCCTCAAATGGTAGAGATAATTATGATTTTACAATTGAGCCCTTTTGTAATTATTGAATTAATCCAATTAATCTAATTAGGTCAAAGTAAATAATCAATGTTATCTAATAACACTTTATTATATTAGTTGATAATTATAATATCGAATATTATCTTTTATCAAAATTAATCGGCTACCCAAGTGCTCAATGAGTACACTTCATACTGAGACTCTCTAATTTCAGACACGTTCGTCATATAATCCTAGCTAATATGTACGTAATTCTGCCACCTCCGAATTCGTGAAGTAAACAACGACCTTTCTGAATTATATAAGTCGATGTCATCACATATGTTTAACAATCCCTCCGTTGTAGGCTATCCAAGTTATGCTTAGGAAACATATAATACACTGTCAAGTTTTCGAGGTGCACATCTCATGTCGACATATCCACGATTCTTCATAACTGATGCGATCCACCATAGGTGATCGACTTTGGACAAAGCTTTAAGAATCGTGACTTTACTAACATGGATACCTAAACCCCTTATGGTACACATACGGGCCGACGGATCCTATCTTGTTTCACACTTGATTATTGAGGTGCATTGGTCCATACCCAACGAACTTCTAGAGGCCAGAACATGAAAGGTTTCTGACATACATGACATCAAAGTATGGATGATCTCACATAAAACCAATGCTACCCTATAGTCAAAGGAATACATATGATACTCGACTTCAGAAGATTCCTATTGATGATAGTGTGTACTTTCAACTATTAAGAATCACTTGTGAGTCATTTAGTATTCGGTCTAACCAATACCCAGATGTCTATACGAGCTTCCAAAACTCATGGTACATCGGGTTTAACCATTAGAACTCCAATTCCAATATACGACATATGATAGTCTTATAGGTTATAGGAATTCGACCGTATTCCAAAACCAATGACTAGAAATATTTATTTTAAGAATAATTTATAATAGTAATACTAATCCCATTATCAGACCACCTAGTGTCCAGTATTACTACAAGTCTATTCTAAGGTCGATGTCATTTTTAGCATAGCTATACATCAATCTAATACGCATAATGACAATACCATTAATAAGGTATGAAACAAAAATGTAGTTATTTTATTAATAAATAATAAAATGTATAATTCGGATTGGCACTCCAAGCATCAACTCCAACAAACTCCCACTTTCTTAGTGCCAATCTGGATGGTACCGCAGTCTCATATCCTCCACATGTTTATCAAATAAAGTATGAGGTAGGGCCTTTATAAGCGGGTCCGCTATGTTGTCTAGTCCTTGAAACTTCAAGACCAGTATGTCTTTCCGTTCAATAATCTCTATAATTACGCGATATTTCATTTCCTCGTGTTTAGACTTGGAATGCGCTCTTAGCTCCTTAGCATGCGCAATGGCTCCGCTATTATCACAGTACAATGGGATTGAATCCGTAATACTAGGTATAACGCCAAGTTCTGTGATAAAATTTCTAATCCATACAGCTTCTTTAGCAGCTTCTGAAGTAGGTATAAATTCCGCCTCAGTGGTGGAATCAGCTGTTGAGCCTTGCTTTGAACATCGCCAACTAACCGCACCACCGTTAAGGGTAAATATATATCATAATGTAGATTTTCTATCATTTGGATCTCCCTGCAAGTCGGAGTCTGTATAACCGTTAAATTATAGCTCATTTTCTCCATATATCAGAAACTTATCCCTAGTACCCTTAAGACATTTTAGGATATGTTTCACGGCTTTCCAATGATCATTACTTGAATTAGATTGATATCGGCTGTTAGGGGATCATAGGCTGAAGCTGACATGTAAGTAAAGTGAAATTGAGAATAATTGTTAGTTCATGAGGCGTTGCCTACCATATAACAAATAATTAGGAGGCTTAACCTACCATATTACAATACAATAATAATTAGGAGGCTTAGCCTACCATAAATATTATCAATAAAATAAAGCAATGAGACACAGATTTAACGTGGTAAAACCCTCAATGTGAGGGAAACATCCACGAGCAAAAGTAGAAGGATTTCACTATGGTGGAAAGAACTTTACAACCTCTCTCTAAACTCAAGGAGTGAACAATCTCACACTCTCTTTGAATAGGAGAACAACTCTCTCACAAACTCTTAAGAAAAAACTATATTTTCTTTTAGAATACAGAGGATTTGGGTTGAGAATGGGATGAAGAAAATAATGAAATGAAGCCTCTATTTATAGGCATGAAATTCACTGTGCAAATAGTGAATTCTAATTTTTTATTATTTTCTTTTAAGCATGTGGGACACACCCAAAATATTTAATTAATTTTTTCTTTAATCATTTACACCTTTCGGTGTAAATGACTAACAACTCAATAATTCTCCCACTTCAAAACTTGATTGAGAACCAATCAGTTTCCACACCATCCTTTCTATTTTGCGTCTTCAAGCTACTTACGTTTCTGCTAAGCCATAAAAGAATCTACACTATATAAACTTGTCTGCATTGATAGGCTTGATCATTACGTCTGCAATGTTCTCATTAGTGTGTACTTTCAACAAGTCCACAATGTCTTGTTCCACTACTTCACGAACAAAGTGGTATTGTACCCCTATATGCTTCATTCTAGAATGAAATGTCACAAAATAGAGGAATCTTCTCTTGTTTGTGCCCGAGCTCCTCCAATAATATTTGGAACCAAATAGCTTCCTTGCAAGCTTGTATAGCTACCATGTTTTCAGATTCTATTGTAGACAAAGCCACAACACTTTGTAACTTGGATACCCAGCTCACTGCTCCTCCTACAAGTACAAACATATAACCTATGGTGGATTTTCTTTTGTCAAGTTCTCTTGCAAAATCTGAATCCACGTAGCCTTTGACAATTAATTCTGATCCTCCATAACATAATGCATCCTCTGAGGTTCCTTTGATATATCTAAGGATCCTCTTAACAGCATTCCAATGCTCTCTACCAGGATTCGCCATAAAATGAATAACCGCTCATGCTGCTTGTGCAATGTCTATTCTTGTACAAATTATGGCGTACATTAAGATTCCCACTGCTGATGCATACGGTACTCGAGACATCTCATTCCTCTCACCTTCATTGCTAGGACATATAAAAGAGGATAACTTGAAATTAACAGGAATTGGGGTAGAAATTGGCTTACAATCTTCAATGTCGAACCGTCGTAAGATTTTCTTCAAGTAATTTTTTCTGAGAAAGCCAAATCTTTCTGTTATTTATGTCTCGGTGTATTTGAATCCCTAGAATCTTATTTGCTGGTCCCAGATCCTTCATGTCAAACTCCCTAGCTAATTGTGCCTTTAATTCTTGGACTCGATCTTTGTTAGGGTATGTTTCTAACATGTCAGCCACATACAACAGTAAAATAATAAAGTCATTATTTTCAAACCTCTTGTAATACGTACAATAGTCTAAACTGAGTCTATTGTACCCAATAAAAATAATGAAGAAATCAAATCTCTTATACCAACATCTCAGCATCTATTTGAGACCATATAGAGATTTGTTCAACCTGCAAACCAAGTTTTCCTTGCCTATTTCAGCAAAACCTTCTGGTTGGAGCATATAAATTTCTTCTTAAAGTTCTCCATAAAGAAATGTAGTTTTTACATCCAACTATTCCAGATGTATGTCAAAAGTAGCACACATAGCCATGACTACTCTGACTGTTGTAAGTCGAACCACCGGAGAAAATATCTCATTGAAATCAATCCATTCTTTCTGAGCATATCCTTTCACCACCAATCGTGCATGATACCGCTCCACTTGATCATTGCTATCTCACTTGATCTTGTAGACCCATTTATTACCAATGGCTTTTCTTCCACCTGATAATAGTTTAGATCCCATGTATTATTTCTGTGCAAAGCTTCTATTTCTTCTTGCATTGCTGTCATCCATAAAGATGCATTTACATCTTTTGTAGCTTCATGGAAAGTTGATGGCTCTCCATCATCTGTTAGAAGATAGTATGCAATGTTACTCTCCGTAACATACTCTGAGTGCCAACCTGGAGGTCTTCTCTCTCGAGTTGATCGATAGACTTCAGAAGCTTCAAACTCAAATGGTTCTTGTACCTCATACTCTGGTGCTGCTTAAGAAGAATCTGAATTTTCTCATTTTGGATTATTTTCCATAAGTACTGTTGTAGACTCTGTACTTTCTTTTAAATTGCTATCATTTCCTTCTTTCTGCAGTTGATCTTCTGCAAATATCACATCTCTGCTGATGATGATCTTGTGGAAGTGATACCCCTTTACTCCATCAGCATAACCCAAGAAAATACATTTTTAGATTTTAGATCTAGTTTTATTCTTTCTTGAGCGTTGTACATCACGTACATAGGACAACCAAAAATGTGAAGAGATGAGTAATCAGCTGGTTTTCCGTTCCACATCTCAATCGATGTCTTCAAATCATTGGCAGTTTATGGAGATCTATTTACAACATAACATGTTGTATGAACTGCTTATTTCCAAAAGTAATTTGGTAGACCAACTATTCTAAGCATAGCTCTTACTCTTTCCAGCAGCGTTCTATTCATCCTTTCTGCCACCCCATTTTTTTGTGGAGTGTAAGGTGTAGTAGTCTGTCTTTTGATGCCTTCTTGCAGACAATATGCATCAAAATCCTTGCTGCAATATTCTCCTCCATTATTTGTCCTTAAACACTTGATTCTCCTTCCATTTTCAACTTCAATTTGTGCTTTGAAGTTTCTGATAACTAACATCACATCTGACTTGTTCTTGATCGGGTACACCCAACATCTTCTAGAAAAGTCATCAATAAATGATACAAAATATTTTGTTTTCCC
The DNA here is from genome assembly GCA_019454045.1 of Zanthoxylum bungeanum. NCBI lineage: Eukaryota > Viridiplantae > Streptophyta > Magnoliopsida > Sapindales > Rutaceae > Zanthoxylum > Zanthoxylum bungeanum. The sequence continues at coordinate 13,109 of SKCR01041830.1, read as the reverse complement.
CAGAGATTGAACCGGTGCTTCCCAAACATCAGAGTGAATCAACTCTAAAATGGTTTTACTCCGATCATTTGACTTGCTAAATTTTAATCTGTTTTGCTTGCTTGTAACACAATGCTCACAAAACAGTAGACTAACCACTTTCAAGCCTGGAAGTAGCTTTGATTGGCGAGAATCTCCATTCCATGTTCTGACATGTGGCACAGTTTCTGGTGCCACAACATAGAAGTTTCCTCTCCAGAATCCAGTGATGCTTCTGATGCAGTTTCTTCATGAATCGAGTCTCCCAAGAGCATATACAAGTTTGCTAAGATCTTTTCGGCTTTCAAGACATTAAGTGCTTCTTTCACCATTTTTAATACCCTGTTTTCAAGAACGGTCTTGTATCCAAGGTCATCTAACTGTCCAACTGACAGAAGATTTTTCTTCATTCCCACAACATGTCGAACATCCGGTACAGTGTGAATAGTACCATCATACGTCTTTATTTTAATGCCTTCAATCCCAACAATTTTCAAGGCATGATCATTGCCTAGAAAAACCGATCCTCCAGAGATAGGTTCATAATGACATAACCATTCTCTCCTATAGGTCATGTGCCATGTTACTGCAGAATCAACCAACCATGCATCACTTAGTTGTTTTCTTCTATCATTGGACACTATTGCTACTTCACTGTAAAGTGCGCCACCTTCTTCAGAAGTACTTGCAAGAAATCCCTGAGATTTTATTGCAACGGGAGTTTTTTCTCCACCATTCTTCAGATTTCAACAATCTTTCTTGACGTGCCTTTTCTTGCCACAGTTGTAGCATTTAACATTCTTCTTACTTTTTGATTTCGATTTGCTATGGTTTTGACTCCCACTTGAGCCATGTTTCGTTGATCTCCCTCTTGTCATCGCCAGTGCTTCCACTTGTTGCGAACTGGATGATCTGTCTTCCTTGTTTTTGCGCCTAGACTTTTCTTCCAGAGCAGCAGCTGCAACTTCGTCAAAGACTAGATTACCAGTGACAACATTACTTGTCAAGTTGATGATAAGTTGATCATACGAATCAGACAGACTTTGAAATAGAATCTCCGCTCATTCATTTGTTGGTATACTATAATCCAACACAATGAGTTGGGAAAATAGTGTATTCAAGTTGTTGATGTGATCCGTCATGGATGTGGACTCACTCATTCGAAGAGTGTAAAGTCTCCTCTTTAAGAAGATCTTGTTGTGTAGTGACTTGACCTCGTACAATTTGGTAAGTGCATCTCAAATCTCTTTTGCCGTCCACTTCTCTGCAACATTGGATAACACATAATCTGCTAAGGCTAGATGCAAATTGCCTATAGCGTTGTCATCCATATCCTTCCATTTTTCATCAGTCATTCCACCTAGTCTCTCACCAATTACCGCCAAGCAATTGTCTTTTCTCAAGATTGCTTTTATTTTAAGTTTCCATATGGAAACATTACTCCCGTTGAACTTCTCAATTTTGAACTTTCCTGCCATGTTTCTGATGACGATCGACTTCTCACTTGAACCGAATTTTTACTATTTCATCATGAATAGTACCATATACGTGAATAGCATCATATACTTGAATAGTACTATATACATGAATAGTACCGTATATGTAAATAGTACTATACTGTATATGTGAATAGTCTCCGTGAACAGTATCCCTGAACCTGAAGCGCTGATACCACTGTTAGGGGATCGTGGGCTGAAGTTGGCATGCAAGTAAAGTGAAATTGAGAATAATTATTAGTTCATGAGGCGTTTTCTACCATATAATAAATAATTAGGAGGCTTAGCCTACCATATAACAATACAATAATAATTAGGAGGCTTAGCCTACCATAAATATTATCAATAAAATAAAGCAATGAGACACAGATTTAACGTGGTAAAACCTCAATGTGATGGAAACATCCACAGACAAAAGTAGAAGGATTTCACTATGGTGGAAAGAATTTTACAACCTCTCTTTAAACTTAAGGAGTGAACAATCTCACAGTCTCTTAGAATAGGAGAACAACTCTCTCACAAACTGTTAAAAAGAAATTATATTTTCTCTCTTAGAATACAGAGGATTTGGTTGAGAATGGGAGGAAGAAAATAATGAAATGAAACCTCTATTTATAGGCATGAAATTCACTGTGCAAATAGTGAATTCTAATTTTTTATTATTTTCTTTTAAGCATATGGGACCCACCCAAAATATTTAATTAATTTTTTCTTTAATCATTTACATCTTTCGGTGCAAATGACTAACAGCTTAACAATTGGTGAAATCACACACGTAACGCAAGAGGACGTATCACTCAAGTAATATAAAAATATCGATCCCACGATGACTTAATTTCTACTGTTATTATTAATTATTGATTCTATTTATTTATAGGTATCTAATTAAATGGAGAAGGGAATGATTGTCGATTGGTTGGTTGAATGTGGATTTGCTAAATAATTAAAAATATAGAATAAAACAAAGGAAATTAATAATAAAGACAACATCTAGGGTTGTAATTCCACACAATATTATTCTAATGATGAATTGATTCTCTTATATATGTGTAATAAATCAGTTTGTTAACCTACAACACGAAGATATGCAAAAGTCTCTTCCGATGGTCAAATGCAAACACCAAAAATAACCCAATTAATCATATGTCTATGTTAACCAAGTTATCTGAATTCATTAAGTTCAAGTTCCAATTGTGGCTACCCCCGCCCAACAGGTATATTCCTATCATGTAAGGAAATCTACCTAAGAGTCATTTGCCCCGAGGTGAGACCGTGAGCTATTGAATCTAAAGGCTAGAACCTAAAATCCCTTCGTCAAGTTCATTTTACGTTTACCCTATCAATCTTATTAATGGCCAGTTAACAAGAAGCATTAAGCTTAAGATTCAATAAACAAACCAAAACATTAAACATAATATAATTAAATCAATTATTAAACTCATGAATATTATGTTTCATCAATTCCCTAGAATAAAAATAAAATGATGGGGTTAGGGGATCCACCTTTAATATTTCAAATGTAGAAATCTCACTTTATTTTAATATAGAAATTGTCAGTGTTATCCAATTAAGTCAAACCAGCCATAAAGGCGGTGTTATTATTTATCCATAAACCAGCCATATAAGCGGTAATTATCTGTCACCTAAAGACATACCATATAGGCGGTGTCATATTATGTCAAATAAATAAAATCAGCCATTAAGGTGGTATCAACTTTAATCCATATTATTAAATTAAAATTTCTAAAAATAAAGTGAGATTTATTATAAAGGTTTCACCATTCCCCCAGTTGATATTAACTACTGAACATAAAAGAAAGTAAAAACACACAAACTATTATTACTACTAAAAATAAAAATAAAAATATATTACAAAACTACTAAATAAAAGACACAAGATACAATCCTTAATTCTTATTCAAGAAACCAAGGAAAGTATGAAATTTACAAATGAAATGACTTGGTATTTATAGGTAAAATTTTGCCTCCACCAATTTCTCCACAAATTTCTCCACCAAACACGGCACCAAATCCTCATGTTTGGTGGAAGTTTGACAATTTTCATTTTTTCATTTTACTTTTTTTTTTTGAAAATGACTTTAGTAATTACACATAACATACTTCCAGATGTTTTATCAATTTCGGTCATGAAAACTCCAGAATTCAAAATTATTATGAACGTTAAAATTGTAGATCTTTGAGTCTTCTTTAATATAGAACTTGAATCACCTTAATCCGATATCGGAATAGAACGTTATGGCCAAAATACAAAAATTACGCAAAACTGAAATTTCCAAAATTGTACTTCGTTAGAACGTCATTTCAAGTTTCCAACCTCTAAAATTCAAATGTCAAGTCCAGTTTTTGCCCTTATTTGTTCCATATTTTGTCCTAAATGAATCCATTGAGTCCCGATTTTATTTTATCTTTAAAATAAACAAAAAACAGATCAAAACGTTCATAAAACCAGAGAAACCATACAAAATATTAGGTCGAAATGGTGGTAAATAGTGATATATTTTCCGCTCATCAGCTGGTCACACTGACGTCGAAACTGATGTCAGGTCTAGTACATAGCATAATATACATTATGCTTCAAATACAAGAAGCATATGGCAACTTAGACATTATAACTCTCTATTTCTCAATCTGAGGTGTCATTTTCTTCGAAAGATGTATGTCATATCGGAAAGGTACATTTACTGCCTTGCAGTTGGTAAAATCGTATCTTTCTAACATCTTATCTATGTACATCGGTTGCGAAAATCCTATAAGCTTCCTAACTCTATCCTGGTAGAGCCTTATAGCTAGTATATAAGAAGCTTCACCTATATCTTTCATGGAGAAGTTCTTGCAAAGGTAGGCTTTCACACTTTGCATCAATCCTATATCATTTCCTATGATAAGGATGTCATCTACATACAAGACTAGGAAAACTATCATGCTCCCACTAACTTTCTTATAAACACATGGTTCTTCCTCGTTCTTTATGAATCCAGATAATCTAATTATCTCATCAAAATGATGATTCCAGCTTCATGATACCTGTTTAAGTCCATAAATAGACTTTTGGAGCTTACAAACCAAGTTTGAAGTCTCACTGAATACGAAACCCTCTGGTTGTTCCATATAGATATCATCTTCAAGGAATCCATTTAGGAAAGCGGTTTTCACATCCATCTGCCATATCTCATAGTCGTGATATGCAGCAATGGCTAAAAGAATCCTAATGGATTTTAGCATGGCTATTGGTGAAAAAATTTCCTCATAGTCAATCCTAGGACATTGAGTGTAATCTTTTATTACCAGTCGAGCCTTAAAAGTTTTCACATTTCCATCAGGCCCTCGCTTCCTTTTGTAAACCCATGTAAAACCAATAGGTTTAACTTCTTCAGGAAGTACAACCAAGTCCCAGACTTTGATTGTCATGCATAGAATCCATCTCAGACTTCATGGCTTCTTGTCATTTTTCCGAATCGATATCCAATATCATCTATTTTTACGTAGTTGGATCTGTTTCCTCTAAGAGGAGAACATCAAGGCTCACATCAGATGTTAAAAATAATCTTTTAGGAGACCTTGATATTTTATTCGACTTACGTAGAACCTGTGTTGTGGATCCTTCACCTAGTTGGATCTCTGGTTCCATCTCAGGTTCCTTACTGTTGGGATCAAACTTATCAAGTTCAATCTTTCTACAATTCTCACTTTCTCTCAAAAATTTCTTTTCAAGAAAAGTGGTAAAGTGAATAATAAATAAATTATGTTACTCAGAATCGTAGAATTAATATCCTATGGAATTATCAGGATATCCAACGAACCTTTATTTATACCCCTAGGCGCTAGTTTATCCCGTTGTGCAATTCTAACGTATGGAGGACAACCCCAAATCTTTAAATGCCTAAGACTTTGAATTATATCAAACCATATCTGATATGGGGGTCATAGAAACATCTTTTGATGGAACCCTATTAAGTATGTGGGTAGCAGATAGTAAAGCGTGACTCTAAAAGTAATATGAAAGATCTGTATAACTCACATAGATCGCACCATATCCAATACAATACGATTTCTCCGCTCAGACACACCATTGTGTTGAGGGGTTCCTGGTGGGCTATATCAGGTGAGAATTCAAGTCTCCCTTAAATAACTTCTAAATATTTTGCTCATAAATTCACCACTTTGATCTAATCAAAGACACTTGATGAATTTAATGGTTTTTTTTATTATTTCATTTCAGAATATTTTGAACTTGTCAAATGTTTCCAATTTATAGACTTATCATTCGTGAAAGTCACGAAGTAATAGAAACAACATGAGCGGCATAATTTAATGGACCACACGCATTGTTGTGTATTAATTCCAATAAATGTCCAGCACGATATCCAACACCAAGAAATATGTCCTATGTCATTTTCCTTAGGAAACATGATTCATAAATCAGATAAGGATCTAAGTTAAGATTTTCAATCAAACCATCATTTACCAATTTTATAGACGTCTAACACATATGTGGCCCAATCTCATATGCCATAATTTAGTATTATTTAATTCAGATTTCTTATTTGTATTTTCCTTTACATTAAAGACATCTCTACATGTTTCCAAAACATAATGACCGTTAGATAAAAAATATTCATATTTCAATAAATTATCTTTATCATATTAACATAAAGTTTCATCTTTAATGTTTATTTTATATCTCTATTTATCTAATATTTGCAGTGATATTATTGGCCTGATAAGTGAAGGTACATAATAATAGTCTTGTAAATTTAATTTACATCCATTTGGGAGATCTAGAATAATTGTTCCTATGGCCTTGACATCCAATGTCTCGCCATTGGCAAATCTAAGCTGGGTCTCCCCTTTATTCAGCCTTCTTCTTACCCTCATTTCCTTCAGGGAGTTGTGAATATGAGTAAGACTGCCATGTCTAACACCCATCCACTATTTGCATCTAAGGCTAATGAGATGTCAATAATTGGAAAAATACAAAGCGTACCTGAAGGTCATTCTTTTCCTTTCTGCTCTGGACAATCATTCTTCCAGTGTCCAGACTTCTTGCAATATAGACATTAATCACGAGCTATTTACGATTTTGCGCATTTGCGCTTCTTGGAGTTCTTCTTTGATATATTATTCTTCCCCATTTTGATTTTATTTGACTTCCCAAAAATCTTTGAAGTGCCAGCTATGAAGTCTGGACAGTCATTCTTCTAGTGTCATAGATGGCTTACATCGAGTGCATATAGAAGTTTAACACAAACCCAACATAAGATCCAGACAAAGAAGACAAAAACAAATTACGGCCCAACCATTCATCAAGCACAATGCCATGTCGTTCCAGGTATCGAATTCGATCGATCATGTTCAAAACATGAATGCTGACAGCTCCTCCATCCTTGAGTTCAGTACAGAACAATTCCTTAGACCTTCGATAAATTTCGATCTCTTGATTTGCCTCGAACAACTCATTTAGTTTTTGCATGATGCTCCAAGCATCCGGTACTTGAATGTACTGTCTTAGCAAATCATGAACCATCGATCCCAAAATGTAGGATTTCACCTTAAGGTTATCATCCTTCCATTTATTAAAAATTTCTCGCTCTTCTGGAGTGGAGTCAGGATCGATTTCAACAGGCAGTGGATTGACAATTACATAAGTCAACTTTTCAAACTCCAAGACAAGGCATATGTTCATTTCCCATTCGAAATAGTTCTCGCCTCCTTTTATTTTATTTGTATCCAAAAGTCTCATCAATGGATTAGCGGCAACCATGTACAAGACAATATTTTAAACAGTAGCATAATATTTTTCATTTCAAAAATAATAACACTAATTGATTATGGAATTTTAAATCTATTTGTGCCATCCCATTACTTTACGTAATTCCGTAATCTCTCTTAATAGAAAAATAGAAATTTGACTATCAAAATTTCATAGTGGGAAGTGGATCACATGACATTTACTCCAACCTCACACTATCAACGCTATTGACCTTTATAAACTCATTAGGTAGACCTCCAAGGTCAATCACATTCATGTGACTCCTAGTTTGGTCCGGAATCGGTTCTTATCCTCACACTATCGACGGTCTTGGATTAAGACATATTCCAGGTGTATACCTGTCAATGTGCACTAATGAGCTTCGTATGTACACCCTCATAATAATGACGGTATTGGGTGATTGTGTTAACTTATCACGATTCATCTAATATTTTACCGGAGTGACCTAGGTTCCGAGCACTTATACCCCCACAATAATGACGGTCTTGGATATAAGTAGTAAGAACTCATTCATCTCCGTATTGATAAGACAGACCATCCAATAATGCTCCAACATTACTAATATTATTACTTAAATAAAGTAATCACCTGATCATGATAGATTTATGACAATCAAGTCATTAATTTAATTAGGTCAAAATTTTAATTTAAAACATGTTTTACATATCCAATATGTCTTATGCATAATTAAATTAAAAATACTATGGCATAGATTCAAAAACATATGTTGTGTGGTTAAGTCTTGTTACTAATACCATTCTGTTGGGGTAATCGTGGAACCCCTAGGGTCGGATCGGTGCCCCACGTAGCGGAAATGGGTCTAACTTATGCTTCAGTGCATGCATAATTCATTTTTTTTTAATTTAAAAAAAAAAATCTTAAACATCTTTTAAATCACCCAAAATAATTTTAATTTCAAAAACAACCACAACAGTTATTATATAACAAACATATATATATATATATATATATATATATATATATTATAAATATAAATATTATTTTCTTTAAATCAAATTACAAACCAAAATAGAATCCCACAATGAAGTGACTCGTGAAAAATTCTAAGTCACCCAAAGATGGTCAAGTGATTCTAGAATGGTAGTCATAACTCTAAGCTTTAATCTAGAGTTCCAAACTCTAATTTTATGTTTATGTCTAACATAAATATTTTGACCCAATTACAAGCATATTGTATTTATACTTCCAAATCATCCAAACACAATTAATTAGCCTAATTTCAATATTACGTATCTAATACATAATTTAACACTATATGTCTCACTAATGAAAAATATAGCTTTTAGAGAAGATTAAACTTACCTAGCAAGGTTGATTCAAAGATCCAATCTACTTCTCTTTGTTGAAATGTTTGGAGAACTTCCAAGAATTAGCAAGCTTGAGTCAAAGATCCAATCTTGATTCCAATGCTAGCAAGCTTTACCCCAAGATTCAATCTTAATTTCTCGTATATGAAATATTGTAGAGACCTCACAAAGCTTCTCTAAACACTTCTCTAACTTAGGCTAATTTCTCTAATACTTGCTTGTATTTAGCTTTCTTAAGCTTTTGCTTTGCTTAATTAAAACATTCCTAAAGCTTGCTATTTATAGCAAAACTTAGGCAATTTTTAATTAATAAAAGTTGTAATCAACTTTCATATGGGCTTAATCTAATTTGTCCAAATATATATAATTAGGTGTGACTGATCTCTATTGTCTCCCAATTTGATTTAATCCAATTAAATTAAGCCAAAGATTAGGAAATAGATTAGTTAAATTTTTTGTCACTTTGATTTAATCCAATTAAATCAAGCCAAAACCACCTATTATTACATACTTACAATTACCTTAATATCCTCAAATGGTAGAGATAATTATAATTTTATAATTAAGCCCTTGTGTAATTATTGAATTAATCCAATTAGGTCAAAGTAAATAATCAATGTTATCCAATAACACTTGATTATCTTAGTTGATAATTATAATATCGAATATTATTTTTTATCAAAATTAATCGGCTACCCAAGTGCTGAACGAGTACACTTCATATTGGGACTCTCTAAGTTCATACACGTTCGTCATAAGAGCCTAGCTAATATGTACACAATTCGGCCACCTCCGAATTCACGAAGAACACGAATGACCTTTCTGAATTATACAAATCACGGTCATCACATATGCTTAACAATCCCTCCGTCGTAGGCTATTCGAGTTATGCTTAGGAAATATAGAATATACCGTTAAGTTTTTGAGGTGCATATCTCATGTCGACATGTCCACGATTCTTCATAACTGATGCAATCCACCCTATGTGATCGAATTTGGCCAAAGCTTTAAGAATCATGACTTTACTAACATGGATACCTAAACCCCTTATGGTACACATACCGGGCCAACAAATCCTATCTTATTTCGCAATTGATTACTGATTGCATCGGTCTACACCCAATAAACATCTAGAGGCCAGACCATGAAAGGTTTCTAACATACATGACATCAAATTGTAGAGGATCTCACATAAAATCAATGTTATCCTATAGTCAAAGGATTACATATGCTACTCGACTCAAGAGATTCCTATTGACGGTAGTGTGTACTTCCAACTATTATGAATCACATGTGGGTCATCCAGTATTTGGTCCAACCAATACCCACATGTCTATACGAGCTTCCAAAACTCATGGTACATCGGGTTAAACCATTGGAACTCCAATTTCAATATACGACATGTGCTAGTCTTCTAGGTTATATGAATTCGACTGTATTCCAAAACGCATAATGACAATAGCATTAATAAGGTATGAAAGGAAAATATAGTTATTTTATTAATAAATAATAAAATGTATAATTCATATTGACACTCCAAGCACCAACTCCAACACATGTGATGATCTATAATTGATAAACTAGATTAGCATGTAGGTTGTGGGGTTTCTTAATTCAAGTAATTGATATCACAACGTGGCGTATCATGTCTGCATCATGAGGTAATGTATGTATGCGAACTGATACGAGACCCTAAGGGTGGCCTCTAACATACTAGAGTGAAACTGGAATGGACTAGAACTGGTTCTAGGGAAATTCTGGTCACGCGTCGCGACGTATTCCCTTGGGTGTCGCGACGCTCACACATGCAATTAAACTAGTGAGCATACTCTGCCTGAGCGTCACGACATCCACCAAACAGAATGAGGCAGTGAGCTTCCTATGTTATCCGCGTCGCGATGCCCTTACGACAGAACTGAAACAAATTGCCATCTTTTTGCTATACGTCGCGACGCTGGTCCATTGACGTCGCGACGCTCGACTGATTTCAGGCCTAAGCATGACTCTTCAATATGACAATGCTTAAAGTAATTCCCGACACTATCATCCAACTTCAACATATTTCAAAACTCATCTCATATCCTCAACCCCAAATACAACTATTATCTAATATCATCAAATCTCAAAGAATATTTCCCCAACACATTTATACACATAAAAGCTTTATTCTATGCTAAAAATATCAAGACACTTCTCAAAATGCATGCTAATAATTCTTTCAATGCCAATTAAGAAAATTCCAACTCCAGGACATGCATGGTGCGAATTTGGGGCTTTGATTACTTTTATGTGTTTGGAACTTGAAAATCATCACTTTTTCATCAAAGGAAATTGTATTTTATCATTTTGTAATTTGATTACTTAAATATATAAATGATAAAAGTCCTTATGATTAGTTCTGGATTATAAGATATGAGACAGTATCAATCCATAAAGGTTTAATCATTAAATATCCATAGTCGTAGTATTATCGAGACTGGACATCGATAATGCGGAATAGACTAGTATTACACTTGTGCGCGTTATGTAAGCTTAACGGCATAGTTCTCATATATTTAAGTATATGATACTTATGCAAGTGTGATAGGGGGTTCTGTTAGCCGTTGGACCAGGAACAGCTTATTGTTGGACAATTATTTAAGTAATCAAATCACAATGTCACATAGTTAATTATTGTTGGACAATTATGACCCATAACATCACTATTTGTAAAAGACATTGTGGTTTTTGTACAAATTAACTATGTGACAAAGGAAATTGCATTTTATCATTTTGTAATTTGATTACTTAAATATATAAATGATAAAAGTCCTTATGATTAGTTCTGGATTATAAGATATGAGACAATACCAATCCATAAAGGTTTAATCATTAAATATCCATAGTCGTAGTATTATCGAGACTGGACATCGATAATGCGGAATAGACTAGTATTACACTTGTGCGCGTTATGTAAGCTTAACGGCATAGTTCTCATATATTTAAGTATATGATACTTATGCAAGTGTGATAGGGGGTTCTGTTAGCCGTTGGACCAGGAACAGCTTCGCTTTGGATAGACCTCTCGGAATCCCATTGGTAGTATGACTATATGTTTATGGGAATCCGTATCAGGGTAGGTGTATATGGTCTTAACCTGAGACTTGCATCGCTAATACTTGCGACAATCAGTACGCTTTGGTTTTGGTCGTCCGAGGCTTTAACAGGTTCTGTGTATGCCTCTTTTGGGTTTACTAAAAATCATAGTGTATTGGGTGTGATGTCAAGATGGAAGTATCACTTCAGTCATATGGAGAAGATGATCATGCAATGATACAGAACTAGTATTATAATATGCTACAGCTATCAGGATAATATGACTAGGTCATGATTATCCAATTAAAGAGAATAGTTGCTAGTGATCCGATATATGCTTCGTACGGGGCAGACACAATTCCAGCCCCAGGCCTAGCATGTGACATCTGATACTGGATCGTAATACGTAATACATAGTATACTATGCCTGATATAGATTATATATTCTTTGTTGGAAATTTCTAGAGAATTGGGTAGGCACGGTGCTTTGCTAGAAGCCAACCATGTCTTGTAAATCGGTAAAAATGTGGTACGGGGTACGAACGTGTTCGGATAGTCCGACAACCGAATTTACTTCCAACATATCCAGGGATCTCTTGGGTCACTTCCCAAAGATTCACCGATGACTTTTGACTCGAACAGAATTAATCTAGGATTAATTATAAGAGAGAGAAAATTAATCTGGGATTAATTGCGGTAAGAATTTATCTGGGATAAAATTCTAATAGAAGAGAGAACACGATTAATTTGGAATTAATCGATTAAATAATATATTGGATATATTAATTGAAATCAGATTTCAAAGCGGAATTAAAATTGGATTTTAATTCGGGTGAACGAATTAATTTGGAATTAATTCGCAAGTGACTTTCGTAATAATTTTGCTAGGCATTATTATTTAATTAAATTGGATTTAATTATATCACGACGGAAAATTTGTTTAATCGGATTAAACGAACCCGAGCCCGAAGTGTGTTGAGCAAGCCACTTGAATTTTGAATTTAAGAGGTGGGGCCCACCAACTTACATCAAATGTCTACATGGGTGATGGAAGTGGTTGAAGGCATTTAATGCCATTTTCCCTCCAACACACTTTGACTTTGCTTTTTCTTTTTGGAAAAGATATACCACTTTTTAAAAGGCATATTTTGGTAAATGTTTTTAGAAAATAAAATACAAAGAAAACTCTATATTCTCCCTTCCTTTGGTTGGCCGAAACTTTCCTTCTTATTTTGAAGTTTTTGTTGCAAAAATTTTAAGCTTGCTAGCATATTTGGAGTTAATTAAGGTGATAGGGAAACTCATCATTGGGTTGGATTCACTCAAAGAAGACTTGGAGCTTCAAACAAACATACAAAATTTTCAAATTCTCATCAGTTCATTGTAAGTAATTTTCCACAG